>JAMKCH010038717.1:0-59037 GCA_023653785.1 Ophioderma brevispina | reverse complement strand
TGATACGTGGAGCGTGCCATAAACTTGTCCTGTATGAAGCACACTATAGGTCTAGGGATGTCCTTTAAAATCCTCTTTGTGTTGACGTATATATATATTGGTCTTAGGATGCCTATACATGTTACAAAGATGTAAAAATCAGATTTTTGATGTTTTTTTTTAATTTTCGGATTCATCAAATCACTGGTAGTGCCTTTTATACCGGTGTGTTAAATTTAACACCCCAGTTTTTCCAGTGAAGATGTAACGCTCAACAGTGCAACATCATCCTGTTTTAAAATGTATTAATATGAAATTCAATGTATTAATATGAAACAAATTGCTGCGTTAATTTTGTTGAGAAACAGACAATATTTGACGTATTAAAAAAAGAGAAGTTCATCTATATCAAATTAAACAACAGGAAAATTCACATCATTTGGCTGTAAAAAGTAGTTGAATCGTATTAAAATTGGTGTTCAATCGGCTTATTCATGCAGGCCGATCCACTTCGTATAGGTATCGCTATATTTCGGATATAAAATCCTCTAGCATTGATCTAATCAAATCATTTAATTCACGTCATATCCGCCCGATTAAATACAAATCTGCAGATTTCACTTGATTACACATACAGCTTTCCGACAAGAGCAGATTTCACACAGATTTTGAATAGAATATCGTAATAATCGCATCAATGTAATTCAAAAGGAAATTTGCGAGCAAATAGGCCCGTGTTCTTGTTTTCTTGCGCAAAACACCGATTTTTTTGTGTATAAATCGGCCAAACGTACACGCCGCGCTAATCAGAGTTTTCAACTTTGGAATTAAACACCAAGTGATGCGGATGAAATGAGGACACTAAAGTACGTCGTCGGTGCGTATGGACATGCGGTGTAAGCGGTATATCAAGGGGAAAATAGAGTGCAAAAGAAGGTGCAATTTGAACTTGTACAAAAACATTTTGTACCTGCCGGGCCCTCTGTAGTTCTTGTTCTGTTTATTGAGTCTGCCTATTTACATGCAGTCAAGTTGAAAGAACTTGTTAGTTATATTTTGGCTATTGGTTGCAATACGCTTCATTAGTATTACAAACATAAGGGTTACCGACAAAGTGACTAACAAGGACGAATTAGCTACCCACTCAACAAGTAACTAATAAAACATGACTGCTTCAATATACCACGTGCACACGTACAAGATGCACTTATTGCATAGGTCGTGAACAATTTCAAAGCTGAGGTAGTAATTATGAAGTACATTCGTTTCACGAAATCGGCTCTCACACACATTCTCCTCAATAATATATTGTATTTTATTTGATTTATAGATGCTTGGATGATTATCAAAGTCCTATCCCACTCCAAGGAAATAGATATACAATGCCAGCGGTGATCCTGTGCTAACTGAAGTTGTGTGACTCCATTTCTTATGTTTTGCTTTATTTTGTCATTGCTTGTGTGTCTAATTTTAACAAAAGTCACACAAATATACCTTCGTTAAATGTCGGAATAAAAAGGGCAATGGCAGAGTATGTTCTGACAGACAGACAGACAGTTAACGCAGGTATACTTGCGTGACTTTTCTTTTTTAAAAATTAGACACACAAATAGCAAAATTAGACACACAAGTCATGACAGAATAAAGCAATGGAAATGGAGTCACACAAGTATACCTCAGCACAGAAAGACAGACAGACAAGTTAACACAGGAATACTTGTGTGACTTTTCTTTTGTTAAAAGTGCACACAAGGCATGACAGAATAAAGCTATAGGCCTAATAAGAAATGGAGTCACACATGCATGTATACCTCATTTAGCACAGAGAGACAGACAGACAGAGTGAGGAAGGGAAAGAAGGATGGAGGAAGGGAGGGAAGGAGGTGATTAGGGAGAGGATGGGGATAGGATGGAGTGATGGAGAGAGATGGGAATCAGAGGTGGAGTTAAAAAGTCAGTAATTCTTTTGAAGAACTTTAATGTTGTGAGTTATGGCTCAACTTGCGATACAAAATTTACAACAATGTCGACGAGAAATTAAAAAGAACATAACCATAAAAAATTATGAAGAAATAGAGTCACACAACTTCAATTGCACATGATCACCCAGTTGTCAATGCTATATGCTCGACATAAAAAAATATAGTGTGACATAAAACTGATTAACTCTGTAAAATGTGAAGAAGTGTTACATGAGAAATTGAATTTATCGAGTTCTTTTCTCCACGACATCAATAGTTTGTACAATCTATACCCTCATGGCCGTAGCCAGGGGGGGTGCGACGCACCCCCCAAAAATGACAAAGGTCCGATTTATGATGTTGAAGGTCCGCTTTTCCATGTTTAAGGTCCGTCTTGTGAATTAAATTTTTGTCTTAAGGGTTGTGGTGCATGGTATATGAATGACTAACTAAGCATGACTAAGCCTGTTACCATCGCATTCGCATTACAGAATTTGGAGACGACGGTGAAAAATTTTGGGTCAACCGGCGAGCGCAGCGAGCCGAAAATTGACAAAGGTCCCGCTTTAATGATGTTGAAGGTCCGCTTTCTATGTTTAAGGTCCGTCTTGTGAATCAATTTTTGTCTTTAAAGGGGTTTGGTGCATGGTATATGAATTAATAAGCATGACTCAGAGGCCTGTTACATCGCATTACGCATTACGATTGTCGTTGTTACTATGCTGTTGTTTTCTGTTTTCCCCTTACGCTGCGACGATTTTTTTTCTTCCCTCCACCACCCCCACCCCCTCTCCGTCCCCCCCCCCCCCCCCCCCCCCGTCTTCAGAATTTGGCGACGACGTGAAAAATTTTGGGTCACACTGCGAGCGCAGCGAGCCAAAATCTTTTTTTTTGGTACGCAAAAGGTCCGCTCCTGGCAAATCCGCACCCCCCCGCATAAATTCCTGGCTACGGGCCTTTATACCCTGGTATCGCCTTCTTACCACCTTACTAATTGTATCTTGTTAGCCGATTTTAATACACCACACTCTAGTTATTAATCATAACCCTAATAATCCCACTTGATTAAGCAACAAATGGAATGGTGCAAAAACGTTGTCACACGTTTATAATCAAGAATTCGATTGATGCTAAATAAGAACCCTATCTTTTCATTCAGCCGGCTTGCGGTACTTCTAATTAAATAACCCCACTTGGGCTAATAAAAAAAATTCCACCCGATTCTGTATAGAGCTGTTTTCTCTTGCGCACTGTATTCGGTCATCGCGATTGTGCACGGCTTATTAGATTGTTCAAACTAGCTCGATTTGTTTCTTGCGCCGTGGACCCTAATATTGTGGAACCCAATAGGACCTTTTTGCGCAATTATATCAATACCAAACGGGTCATCTTTGGGCTCGTGCCATATTCAATAAGAGTTGAAAAAAGAGGGGCTTTGATGGCCGACCAACGCATCTCGGAAATACTCACAACAACAATCTTGAAATATTAATTTTGACTGGCTACAAGGATTAGTTTAATCAAAAGTACACTGTAACGATTTCTAAATCGTAAACGCACGAGGAAGAAGCGTTGACGAGGTAAGCCCCCCGCCTGGTTTTGTACATCGCCACTACTTACCTAGGGGTTGTTAGGTGAGACATGGATAACTTGTAATCCCAACACTGAGTCACGGTTCCTAAAGCATGAGTACACATAAATTGCCGCAAGCGGGGTGAACATTTTAAGAGACGAAGAGGCGTGCCAGTAACAGCCCGTGTCCGTATAAATTATATGTTAAGCAAAAAGGTGTTCATAGGCCAGGCACGAATACTACAAAAAACAAGAAAACAACTACAACCGAAATCGATGAGGACCGCTGAAATAGGTTAGAGGAGGTCAGTTTTCGCGGCCAAATCGTTGCCACTGTTTCGTCTACAAAAATTACTGTGTTTCACTCTTGCATAATCTGTAACCTTAACACCGAATTCATTTAAAAATTCTGTTTGTAACATTAGACTCGATCACCATCATACCAACTTTGAATACAAAGGTGCATGCATGGGAACGGGCGTGTACGTATTCTTTGTAATTCTTTTCAGCTAGACTTCGCGAGGGGACTTTCAATTTTGTACACAATATTAAAAAGCATTTCTGAAACACTCTTGGTATGAATGGTATTAAAGTCAGTGGACGAGACCACGCTACCTTTTTAGATGATAGCCGATTAAAGGAGGCCCGATCGCCAAATATACGCCTCTAAGTGGTCCAAAAGTGTTGGTGTCTGAAGAAAACCTACTGTTTTGCTCGTGTCCTGTGAAATCTTAGTTGTAAAAGGGGGGTTGGTTTGGATGTGATAGCGAATAGGGGCCTATTTTTGGTCGACAATATTAATTTTTAAGAAGTACTCTATGGGTTGGCAAAATCACATCGGCGTTCAAATTTATAGACGAGGTATTGGGGCCGAGGTTCATTGGGTTATTTCTCCCTTTTAAAAACAATGAATCATTTTCATGACCATATTCGGAAACAGCATCAAAAATGCATGAAATGACACCAAACCATCTCAGTGTTTTTAGATGTTTTCCATTTGATAGCGACTGTACAAAAATTACCAGGCTTGAAAAATTAAGATTGGGCCCTGCCATTCTTAACAAAGATTACTGTGTTACCCTCTTATGTCAAGAATGAGGATCCTGTTCTCTCATGAACTTTGAGACAATGTCATTTCTTACCTTTCTTTTAGCTGTCACATCAATTGTTACAGACAACAGATTGATCCTATAAACATAGGCTCGTTTTAACAAATGTTTCGACTAAACACTTTATCTCTGAAGTAGTAACGAGGATAAGGAATATTTTTATTTGCACTAACAGCATCAAATTAAAACAAAACATAAACAATGTGCTGCATTGATTGACTTCAGGCATTCATGTTGAAAATTGTTATACCTTTTCCACAATTTTTAAGAATTGTCCCTAATCCGCTCTACTATTTTCCCGATATTAGGGGCGAAAGTATCTTGAAGTTATTCAAGCATGACAACTGCATATTTTTAATGATGCTCGTTGGATTATAGTTGGATTGTTAGCACTAGCCCTATTTATTGGTTGTTAATGTTATCGTTTGCCTGTCGATGCCCTTAAAATGACATCAGAGGTGATGTGGTCTATAGTACATACCTTAACACTTGTCAAATTTGATTCTGGACCAGTTTTATAGTGATTGCTTTCATTTGTATACAGGGTGACCCTATAAAACATGTAACTCGTGACAACATCAATATATTGTCATACGTTGCGTTTTGTGGGTCACCCTATGTATGACGAGTGGTGATGTACTACATAAAGCACACGCCCTTATTTCTAAGCGATGGATATACCACTATCCCGAATAAGAAGATATAAAGTGTATAGGAAAGGAATGATTCATTTAGGAAGAAAGACAGAAGTCGTTGAGAGATTTAAACTGAAAAAAAGATCAGTACTTAGCTAAGCACTGATAGTATTGTTTGCATTCATAATCTGCTATCTACTGAATATAGCGAATCTGACATCCCAATAATATCTTCAAAGTTTACTCTCTCTTTATTGGAGACAACAAACTTGCAGCATTGATGTTTTCAAAAACTTGATTGAACAAGAAGACAAAATTAAAAGCGTTTACATCTTCTAGTCATTGCTATCTACCGTAGATTTAATCTTTACAAACGTGCTTTCAACGGAAGAAAAATAAGGGAACCGATAATATATGAATTGTAAGTGACTACAGGTTGCATAGATGATTTCGATTTCCGACATGTGAAAGTTATAATATAACATCAAAATATAATAAGAGTTGCAACTAATTTTCAAAAGATATACTTCAGTGACCTTTTGAAGATATACCAAATTTGATATCTTCGACAGCTTGCTGTGGGAGAGCGTGACCTAGCGGTTAGGGTGCTTACCCGTGGCGCAAATTTACTAAAAAATCGAATCCCGGTGGGGCCACTTGCTGGGATTTATTCGGGTGCTTAATTCTGGATTTAATCTGTATACGAGCTATTGATTAAATACAGAATACCATGAATACCGCGCTCCTCCATGGTTCACTTGGAATTAGGCAAATGAATCATGAACGCATCCCGTCCTTCGGAGGGGACGTTAAACCGTCGGTCCCGTGTACAGAGAGTCACAACTGTATGTACATCGCAGTCAGTGTCGAATAAGAGTAGGGTGTAAACCCCTGACTGTTCCCAATCCGCCCCAGTCTCAAATGCGGGCCATGTTAGGAGCGTCCGTATCATGGATATACACGCGGCCCGGATCAGCTTACTCAGTTGAATAAATCCTGACACCACCACAAGCCATTACCAATGACTTGTGGATACGCTAAGAAGAAGAAGACAGCTTACTATTTTCCCAAGGATAGCTTGCAAAACTTGCAGATTTATCCTTAGTGCGGATTGCTTTCTTTGCTATCTACTGAAGATAGCATATCTTGCAGCCTTGATTTTGAAAACCCTGCTAATTGACAAACGGTAACAAAACTTATAGGGATAGAGAATAATGCACATGATTCTTAGGTGCGAAGGGTCCAGTGTAACTATGCCTAATCTTCAAACATGGAAAGCTTTCTGATTAATAAAAACAACAACAATAATAATAATCCTTTACAAGCTCCTACTTAAGCAAGTATCCGCTAAAATTAATAAAACAAGTTCATAGAAAAAAGTGTTCTGAACTGAAAATGTATACTTGGGGGCTTCTTTTAAAATGGCAACCTTTCGTCTTTGATGCATTCAAAAGTTAATATAGCAAAACTTTTAGCGTTTATTTCTGCACACGTCTGTTGAAAATATAGAAAAAATTACAACCATGTTTATCCTAAAAAAAATGTTATCATAATGCATAAAAGACAGGGTATTCACAAGGTCTATGTCTTAAAAACTTATGTAAAGATATCTGAACTTGGAGCCAAGATATCCTTAGCATCACATGCTATCTACTGAAGATAGCTAAACTCATTCATTGCCAAAAAGAGTCATTTGATGAAACCAGCAATATCCCATCAGGGTTAAACACCACGAACTCACTTAAACACAGCGGTCTATGGAAAATCTGGTAATTTTGGGCATATTTCGTTCATATTTAAAACTCTCACACGGAAAATACAACAATATCACGCCGAAGTGCAAGCTAAATTCACCAAATGTCAACATTTTTTGACACAAAGAAATTTTGGTTATGAAGCACTAAACTTAAAGTACATCAAAAAATAAAAAATAAAAATACAAGAATGCTCTATAGTTAATGGTACGGCTGATAGTGGGTAAATCGATTTGAAATTGATAAGTACAGAGTAAATTGTTTCAAATTTGCTGTCCAAACGCCATTTAATTTAAGAAGACATACCAGTGTACTTTACCAATCATGAAATTACGCCATTTCTTAATATTACTAGTGTATTTTCAGACATCTTAAAGCAGGTTTTAGATGCCATGGAAGCGTGTGGTGTACCGAAGATTTTTTACCCTATAGCGGCAGCATAGTACTTCAGTAGTGTGTAACATTAATACTTTTTGAACTCTGAATTACTTAAAGAGAGAGCAACACATTCTTCATGCTTTCAAACGTTAAAGATAAATAACTTCTACCGTTTATTTCCTAAAATATTTCTGACAACGAAACAGGAAAATTGACAGCCTTGTTATAACCAAATTGATATAAACCCATGCCAAGAAGCTTGATTCAGAATTTAAATGCCTCCTGCCGGCTTATCACAGGCAGGCTGTCTTCGCCCAAAACCAACGGAGAACTTATACATCCTAGCAGGAATTGCCCCAACAGACATCCGTCGTAGTGCAGCGAGCATGCAAGAGCGTAGCTGCCAAGTATCTAATGTGAAGCACCCTATGTCCGAACAGAGACCTGCTGCCAACCGCCTTAAATCCAGAGAGAGAGAGAGTCTCATAAGCAAAGTCCAACCTCTTGAATCAGTCTCTAAGGAGTATAAGAGAGTCGCATTGTGGAAAGAAGACTTGCTATCAACCAAATAACATCTATTGGTATTGAACCTGGTGAGCATCTTCCACCTGGAGCCGACTCCTCATGGGCTAAATGGCGATGCCTCAACAGATTGAGAACCAGAACTGGCCGATCTAGCTCACTTCTTGCAAGTGGGCTACCTGGAAGCAGATCAGGACTATACCTGAACATCTCATGGTCTGCCACTGTTGGAGCAACAGTGCACAAACAAGGACCTTGCGAAATACAGTGAAGCAGCCAGACGTTGTACCCATTTGTGGCTGGATCACATTTGAGAACCACTGTGTTTGGACACGATAAGAACATGATGACAATATTTACCATGTCTCTGCATGTCTTAAACGCTTGCTATCTACTTAAGATAGCAACGCTCGCAGCCCTGACATCTTTAATGCGGCTGTGCTATATAGCTGAACTTATAATCATGTTATTGTGAAAAACATACTATTCGAAACTAGTGTAGGCCTATATTTCCCCTTCTTTGGGAACAAATCAATAGATAAAAAACCAACCCAAAAACAAAACACACACATATATACACTCGCGCACACACGCACCCCCCACACACCCACACACACACACACACAAAAATAAACAAAAAGTTAAAACCACTGAATATAGTTTTAATAGGTCATCGGCTATGAATGTCAAAGTGTGTCGAACAAAACTATGAAAGAAAAAAAAATCCACGCCAAAGAGTTGATCACAGATAATGCTATACCATTGACAAAGACTATAGTGGACATTAGAGTTTACACACCGGTTCAAATTTCTTACCCCTCAAGTCTTGACGCTTCACTCAGTAAAAAAGGGGTGACTGGCCCTTATCACTACTTATTGTGGCTTAATAAGCCATATTAAATGCCGCGTTTCAAAAAGTGACATTTCATATCGACAGTAATGATGTCACGTCAATTAATGGCACTGTGACTGTTAAAAAGCGACTGTTAAAAAGGGAAGACTGGTAATTCAATTGAAGTCATGATAAAAAGGTGTATCCATTACGCAGTGATTTGATTTCTCCAAATTGAATGAAATGCCTTTCTTTTATACACTCATTTTGCTCGCGGACTTGGAGGGCTTATTTAACTCTCGCCGGCGCGCGTTTGGACCCTCTATACATAAAATACGCAATATTTGTCCCCGATATTGTAGATGATACCCGCGTTAACACCAGCCATGCCACAAGCTATATTTATGTGTTCATTCTTTAGTTAAGATACCCGGTACCCGCCCATCCCATCAGTTCGTATGATCGTTCAACCAAATGTTTAACAGCTGTAAAGCTCGTGTTGTAATCCAAAACGGAATCAATACAGTGCTCTCCCTGACAAAATATTTGCAGCGAAAACGGCCGCCTGAAAACAATACTTTTGCTTTAAATGAATGCACAATTAAGGTGGTTCCTCCCCTTTTTCGATTGGCCAGCTCATTTCTGCTTGGCATGGACAAAAATTTCCAGTCATTTTAAGTTTTTTTTCTCTTGCCCCGAAGTGTGGCATCATATCGTATTCGTTGCTTGAGCGTGTTAGTGATGGGTTTAGCTCCCGGCAATTTCTACTTGCGCTAGATACTTCACACTATTTTATTTGACGGTTTTAACAAAATCATACAGCTGTCCGTGTGGTGGTTTCGAGTGCACATTTCCATGCCAAATTATTGAGTCTCGATTGCCCAAGAAAAAACGGGCAAGGCTTTTTCTTGTGTCTCCGAGACATGACGAGCCTTGGAAATGGTAATCATTCAATATCTTTGCATCACATATGATGCAAAGGCGTCGAGCGACATTCATTTTGACATGTACTTACGGTGATTTCAGGCGGTGTGGGTCGATATCAACTTTTCAGCCCGCTGAGAAAGCAACACCCTATCAGAAAACTATGAATACAGCAAAACAACATACTACGTCATTCACGCGCGTCTCCATGCTTTCTTATATTATTCCACGTTGTTTTAAAAATTCTCGCTCAACTAAGCACATAAAAGATATCATAGCGGGGTATTGAGGTGGCGGGCCTTGATGGGGGAACGAACCATAATGTATGGTTACGAAAATAATAACGGGGTTAAAAACTTCTTTTGTGTCAAATGTAAACGTTGTCCTTGTTTTGGCGATGAATTAATCTAGTTCTCCCATTGTGTGAACATGCATGCGTTGAGGGTGTCATAATGGTTGAGGAAATGAAACTCAAGGAAAACAATATTCCGAATTTTGCACATGTAAGACGAAGGCAAGCATTCATTCAGAACAAACATTGCGTTGTCGATGGACGGATTTCAAAACGTGTGTCTCCGTCTCCGTGGAGTCACGACATCGAGTTTTCGGAGATGCGCCGTTGTGTTCAACTTGTCTTATAGACATTTTCGAAATGGCGTCATAAAACTTTCCGAAGTTGAAATCTGTAAATCGTGTCGTCACATTCTCAAAAATCATGTAACAGAAATTGCCAAGATCGCGTCGTCGCTCGGAATCTTCCATGCAAAGCGGGTCCTTGAAATGTTTAAGTCAAACGTTCAAGGCAATCAATAGCATATGATGCAATAAAAGTATGATTCAATCATTGATACATTTTAGGCTTGCCATAGGTCTATTATAATATGATAATCATATTTGCCATACACTGACAACAGCAGACTATTTTGAACCCAAATTTTCGAGTTGATTTTTGCAATGCACAGAAAGTCGAAACCTTTATGCACGCAAGCATTAGGAACATGGATATTTTGTTATTGTTTTAACTCGATGCGAATTTAAATGTTACATTTTCGACATTTAGAATAGGCTTATATTATCATATTTAGCACAAAATACGGGTTTTAAGAACCTTTTGAAACCAAAACTAAACATAAAATCTCATTAATGATAAAATATGACCATGTACTAATATGCATGTATTCTTGCGCTGAAAAATTGGTTTATCAAAAGCACGTATTTCAAATGTGTGTTTTTGTGTTATTTTGATATTAAACACGTTGTCAAGTAGACGAACTTACGCACGTGACGTACCAAAGAAAAGAAATCGGTGTGTATTCCACTTCTCAGAGCAAATGCGATTTACTTGTATTGAATGACCGTGGCATTCAAAAATTTATCAAACGATACAGCCAATAAACGTAAGTCAAATTAAATTCATTCTCAACTAAAGTAGGTCTTGTTTGCTCGCGAACAATAAGGCCGTGCACTAGAAACTGTTCTGGTTAAATTTGCCCTCTCATTGTGAGGTGTTAATTCACGAAAGTGGCATTTTGTGATAATTATTGCTAAATTTTAATCGATCAATTGGTTGATTTTACATTTAACGGCAAAAGTGAAGTGTCTAATAATTGATAAAATGACAATGACTTCGCCTCGGCTATTTGTTCATTAGTACAAGTATGGTTTAGACTGAAATAACTTTGATGGACGCGGATTTGAAGCAAACTTGATCAATGCTCTCCCTAAAATAATAAGTTAAAGCACTGCTTCTATAAGGGAAAAAAGCACTGCTTCTATAAGGGAAAGAAATCATAATTGATCTAAAGATATTTCCGGATATTTTCTAGGAACAGTTTAACTGATGACTTATAGTGACTGCTGATTTCTTTTTTCACAAAATATCGATTAAACTTGAAAATATCTACAGACTACATGAAATATATATATATATATATAATATATATATAATATATATATATATATATATAATATATATATATATAATATATATATATATATAATGTAAATACATGTATATTTATACTCATAGTGTTTGATATTGTTTTTGTAGGTTTTAAATAACCAGACCCAATCAGTTAATTTAATAATGCAGCGTTATAACAGCAAGACAATTTGTAAAACCAAAAACGACACAAACCCGCTTAATTTATTATCTTATTTTCACTTTACAAATTTTGATAGATAGTTCAAAGCCTCTTATTTTTTTGGACATTTTAATGGACCATACCCTGCTCCAACCGCTCCAGTAGGCATCTCCCACCGGAGCTGACTCATCATGGCTGAATGGCGATGAGAACCCAAATTGGCCGATCTAAGGTTTCCTTGGGCATAAGTGGGGCTACCTGGAAGCAGAAACTCAGGATACTACCTGTGGTTGTGGAACAGCACCACAGACATGGAACATCTCTTGGTCTGCCCACTCCTAGAGCACAATGCACAAACAAGGACCTTGCAGAATTCAGTGAAGCATCCAGACGTTTTACCTATCTCTGGCTGGATCATATTGAGAACCACAGTGGTTTGGGACACGATAAGAAGAAGAATCGCAATATATTAAATTTGAAATAAAAAAATAGCGGTATTTAATTAAATGTTCTCATATAAGGTAGGCGTACTATCGTGGTTGAAGGTTAGGGGCTATATAAATGGCTGGAATAATCATTTCCCAATTTATCAATGAAAAAAATATTCTTTCTTTCGCTATATTTGTTTTTTATTTGATAAATCGACATTCCGTTCCGATATATACAATTTTTCAGTGTGAAACACATAAACAATAGTACGCTGCGCAGGTGGTTTTTCTATCAATACATTTTAAAATCACCTGTAGGTGAATTTTTTAAGGCATAATTTCTTCGAACATTAATTATACGAAATGTATGACGGTGTTAATAATTTTAGGACTTGCACAAATAATATTAAAATAATAATGAATATTTAAATTATTGTATTCTACAAATTTTTTATGTTTTCTATTGTTCCTCAATCGGCAATTTTTAACATTAAGCAAAAAATAACAAATTTTCACAAAAATCAGGTTTCTAATGTTTAAAAAATCTTATCTTCGCTATATTCAGTCTCAAAATAAAATAAAAATACAAAATACTGGTTAAAAAATTAATCTTAGTGTTTCTAGATTTTAAAGCTAATTTTCTCGAAACGGCTTTTTACAACCTTTACGGCCCTTATTTTCAAATTTGCCAGTGCACTCAAATTTGGTCTGTACTACATTATTGGTACTTCTTTGACGCTAATAGCCCTTTTCCCCAGAATCTTGTCCTTTATTTCAATTTTATTTGAGTATAAAATTACAAATGTGCTACTTTTTGGCAAAAATGACCGAAACGGTGAAAATGGAAAATTTTATCCCCCTTCGGATCAACTTCAATGCATGATATTTACGTCAAATTAAACGCGTAGATGGACAATTCAGCCCCAAAATGCGTGAAAATCATATTCACCCTGCAATAATGGCCGTAACCGAACGCTTAAAAATCCAAGATGTTACATAATTTATGTCCGTATCCCCATATATTTTATGTTAATAAATGAATTTCATAGGTATTTTACGAAAAAAAGAAAAGTATCGTAGGACCCCCTACCTTTATATTTTAGTTTCGACAATCACGGGCGGTGTGAAAGACAATATAGTCCTGCGGGGCCAAGTCCGGGGACTCCATAGACTATAACGGAATAAAGCGTGAAACTTAATGTTGCGTAAGAGTCAACTTAATCGATTGCCCTATTGTTCACCATTGTTCCCGGATATGAGTACGCCGACAATATGACTTGTACACCGGTGTGAAAGCAATAGTCCGGCGGGAGCCACAGTCCGGGGCTCCATAGACGATAACGGAATAAAGCATGAAACTAATGTTGCGTGAAGAGTCAACTGAATTGAGTGCTCTATTCTTTACCGTTGTAGCCGGACTATGAGTACGCCGGACTATAATTACTTCTACACCTGGTTCGATTCCAGTTAGGTACCCTTACACGTATACCATTTACCTACATACTGAATCAAAAGCTAATTATGTTAAGACGAATAATGCAATGTAAAACAAGGCATATAGAAACATTATTTTTCCTTTTCCCTATTTTTCCATATACCTGCAACATTAATTTGAGTCCCAGCCACTTGATTAATAATTGGACTAACTTGATAATTTCTTTATAAATAAGCGCAATAAAGTAGTGTGATTTGGAGTATGATGAAAAAATATTAAGAGTTGTACTGATTCAAATATGTTGGTATCTCAATTGAAATACATGATTAGGGTTGACTTAAAATATTACTCATACTCAACAAATTAAATGCAACCGGGTTACACTTAATTTTATTATAGATACAGGAAATATTTTTTTTCTATACAATGATCTTTAAACGGCTGCTCGAAACACTTATTGACCCCATATAATATTTGTCAGATTTATGATTTTCTGTATGTTACGGGTCTGATGACGACGATGATGATGACGACGATGATGATGGTTATTAATTATTATTTATTATTATTATTAAAAGTAACTGTTTCCCTGTGATCAGGGAAATATAATTCACTTTTATGGGAAGTTTGGTCTCTTCCTGTGAAATACTGGAGAATATAGCCATAATAATTTGTGTCACGTGGTGTAGTTCCGCCAATCAAATGACAGCGATTTTCTTGAGAAATAAGATATAACTTCCATTCATAATTGATCATATCAGCTAAGAAACTCCTTGTTCTCTAAAATACTTTTATTGGGTGTACAAACACTCTAATTGTTCAGATAACCTTCCTTTCGTCGCAATTCTAACTAAGCAGGGTCAGTTAAAAGTTCTATAATCTGAAAAATAATTAAAGAACCAAGTATAGTTCTGTCAAGGAT
Organism: Ophioderma brevispina; assembly: GCA_023653785.1. NCBI lineage: Eukaryota > Metazoa > Echinodermata > Ophiuroidea > Amphilepidida > Ophiodermatidae > Ophioderma > Ophioderma brevispina. The sequence goes on along the minus strand of JAMKCH010038717.1, from coordinate 44,502 downwards.
GATAACAACCTTACAAGATAAGACATACTGTCACACGATATACAACCATACATGGCATCCAGTAAGGAACAAATCATTTACATGTTAAGGATTCGAACCTGCGATTGTAAGCTCATCAGCGTTTGGTGGTTCACCACGGAAGAGCTAGCTAATTTATCAAGAAGAACCGCTGATTTTGAATCTATGGGCCTTCAGTTCGATTCCGTTTCCCTTAAAATCTTTTCAGCCGAGAGATTCTATGAAAGGACATTAATTTTTTTAGAAACATTTGTACGATAGTTTAGGACAAACAGTTCCAAGTAAATGAGTTTGATCCGTTAAAAAGTGCATGTAATTATTAATTTCACATTCGCATTTGGAACCGATACCATTTGCACACATTGTGTACAAATATGCACGTTAGATCATTGCGTTTATTGTTATTTGGTAAGATTTTCTTTTGAAAGAAAAGACTGAATGAGAACAACAATTGACAAGAATTCTTTACACGCCTTATTGGGCGCTTGGTACTTTTTATATCACTATCGCTCGTGAGTGATGACGTCATTTGTTATAAAAACGCAGCCTTTGCACGTATTTGGTTTACAAATGACAGTATTTAATTTTGTTGAAGATGCATGGATGCTCCCTATACGTGCGCGTTGATTGGCTACTTGGGGAATGACGTCATTACAGTTGAGCTATCTCTCTCGAAAATATGGCTTTTCAGTATAAGAGGTTGCATGTAGATATAGATGAGCAACATACACGGGTTGGAGTCCGGAGAAAGACTATTAAGTACACCTATCTTGTACGTCTTTCTGTTAATATGTTTGACATTCTTTTGCTTTTTCAATTCATAAGTGTATTTTATTAATAGGATATGTTATTGATCAAATATTACAAACAATATTTCACAAATACTCTATAGTCATTGACAAACGAAGCCAACACGCAAAGACGTATAATACGTCCATTTACAAAATTCCTTAAGGGACCAATCGTAATTAATAAAATAAAAATAATATGAAGCGGGTATTAAAAGAAAATCGGACGTAAGACGTGATTAAAGTTATTATATGAAATGCATTCACAACCCTAGTGACAGCATAGTACATATGTCACCACATTGTCCTCGACAATAGTAGCATCAGATATGACCTAAATTACTAACGATCAACAATCGCATATCGCTTCGTCTCCAAACACGCAACTGATTAGCTAAAATCGACCAATATCATTTTCTTTTTAGCCGTTTGCACCTGCGAATACCGCTAATCGACGCCTATCATGCCAGTCTTTATTGCATTTGGAGGCATTTGTGTGCCGAAACGTAAATGAAGTAGAAAAAACCAGCCGCTTTTTTGGCGTAGAAAATCAAATTAAAACTCAAGGAAGCGTAAGGCGATTTGAATTTCGGAAAGTATTGGGTTTTTTTCCTACTCTGTCTCACTAGATATAGAACAACAAATAGTCAAACCACATGAAATAATAAAAAAGATCACGCGGGTCTGTAAGTCAAAACGGAGGTGCATACAAGAAAACACTTTTAAAAGGAAGACAATACAATAGCGAAGCTTCGATTTTGATACACTTGAATGTATGGCGTGTTATCTACTTAAATTTCAAAGTATTTAATGGAGTTTTTGCAATAAATATGATCCGCGAATATTAAGCTATCTCCCGCAGGTGGATACGAGTGCGTCGATTTGGTGTTCTCTTTTTCCTTCACTCTTAAAGCCCTTAGGGCGCTATAGCCTGGACTTAAGCAGGAAATATTGGCAAAATTTTCCTCTTTGAATATAAAATGGGTTTATGAAGTAAGATTGGCTAATAGTGATCTAACACCAACTCCGAAATCGAGACGCAAGCGTTGAGTATCGTATACACGAGGTTAAGTCCCTCGAAAAGGGCCTTTTATGTCGTTTCTTTCCGGGTTTTTTAATAGCGCGGGCTAGGTCGGGTTTCCCCGAGTTTGTAGCTAACGTAAAGAAAAGTGATGCTAAACATCTCATTTTGTGGCAACCACCTGCGCATATGGGGGACATAGGAGACGGAACATGCGTTTCTATATCTTCAATTTGATGAAGATTTTCAGGTGTAAAGCATATGTAAGCATGGTTAGACACGCACATGAATTACTGTCAAACACCGTGTAATATTGACCTTTCGGAGGCATGAATTTCGGATTGTGGCATAGGTAATAACTCTCCGCAGATTAGAAGGGGAAAAAAGGGGTTGAGCCCTTTCGTTAACGAAATCTCCTTCAGACATATTTAGCCATTATCTTGTCTTAAAATAATCTTCTATATCATCAGGTGTCTAATCTCAACTTTAACGCTTACTTGAAGAAAAAAAATTAGCTAGAGTTTGTACTTAGAACACGATGGAACAAGTTTTCAACACCGAGCGGTAATAATTATTACATATTATTTTTGGCCGGAAAAGAGGGAAAACCATACTTCCTGAAATTAGAAAAAGGCGTGTATATCTAATTATTTTACGGAAGTATGTCATAACATTTAAAATTGTATTTTTACAAATAAAAACGATGATGATGAAGCGAACAACGTAAAGCATGAACTGTGCCCTATTTCTGACAAATCGCAACAAGATGTTGCCGGGCACGAGGTCGAAATAATCACGCATGTGCAACGCAAGTTATATAAATAGATCTCGCTTTCTTAAGGTTTCATGGCTTATTAGAGGTATTTTACCGTGTTTTTACTTGAGTTTCTCACATATTACGGTGATTTTCTCAAGGAATTAATTTAAAACAAAAGCAGTTTTTAGGTTTTGTATGTGAATATAAAACATTTCCTGCGTGACATATAATTTAAAATTAATGCATTTTGACTTTCTCTTTGGAATTTTGTAAATTTAAGATTATAACCTACTGTTATCTTGCCATTTGGTACACCTAATTACGGGAGTTTCCGTAACCCGACCCATCTGACACACTTTTTTTCTGACACACTCATGAATTCGGAAACCCTTCACGGAATAAAGCACATTTTATTCCGTTAAGGTTTTCCGAATTCATATATAGTGTGTCAGAAAAAAGTGTGTCAGATGGGTCAGGTTACGGAAACTCCCCCTAATTACCCTCGTATGTGCATGCGTATTAAGGTTTTTTACCGGACGTTAGATAGTTAATACACAACAAATTTATCCGAATTAGAGCATTACTCTTGAAAAAATATATTTCTCAAGATCAATTCGATTTTTTATTAGTAATTTGGTTAGTATTTCATTATCGATTTTATAGATTAATTTATATATTTGTTGATAATATAAGTGTATATGTAATTGTTCTTGTTATTTCTCTGTTTATTACTTCATCTACTTGTAAAACTACAAATTCATTCAGATATTTCCACACTGAATCAGGTTAGCGCACTCAAATAGTCCACGATCAGGTAACTGTACATGAACCTTAACGAGATGTGTAAGATATGTCTTAAGACGAGTTTGTTATTATTGAGGATTTGAGGAGTAGTAATCTTGGCAGTAAGGTTTTAGCGACTTTACAAGTAAATGGTGTAATATTTTTAGGAAATTGCTTGGATATAGCCATCAGATATCGCAGTAATTGATGCTGCTGCTGAATGCTGCTGAAGATCTTGGAGATGAAGATAAGGATAAGGACGATAAGGATAAGGATGGTGATGGTGATAGTGGTGATGGGATGGCGATGGGGATGGAGAAGGCGATGGCGATAACGATGGCGATGGCGACGACGACGACGATGACGATGATGACGATGATGATGACGACGACGACGATGACGATGATGATAATGATAATGATGATGATGATGATGATGATGATGACGATGACGAGGAGAACCAATAAAGACATAATCTAAGATATAAAGACACGTCTTCTAGCCAGACATGTTCCCAGAATGATGACAAAAGACACGTCTTACAAAACCGAAGTGTCTTGTATAAAACGTGACTTGTAAATTAGTGTCTTGCAAAGAGACGTTGTTTTTGAACATGTCTTGCATTTAGACATTACTTTGTGTCTAAATAGATACATGTCTCAAAACTGATGACACATGAAGTGTCTTTTGCCAACACAATTTTCACCTGAAGTGTCTTTTGGCCAAGACAAATTTTCACAGTGTATTGTTAGTGGACAACTCTTGGTTTCACTTTGCAACCAATACATAGACGTAGCTGCAACCTATTTCGGTGTGTTAGTAGCCCGGGGCCTGGGTTGTAGCATCCTGTTGAAAACAAGACTTTCTAGGAAGCATTGAATGGCAACAAGCAGCTCAAAATGTACTATTTAGAAAACAAGCTAACTTTTGGGTCAAAATGACTAGTTAATGTTAACATGTTTGGTAGAGACCCCCTTAACAGAATTTCCAAAAGGTCAAATTTGAACATGGGAAACGAAACGAAGCCTTTTCAGTAATGTAAGTGTCAGGTTTGAAACATCTTTTACTTCTATTATAGGTCTTGTAGTTATATTGTGACTAAACCTACTGGGGATACTTATCCTCCTCCAAGTAAGATTAATTGAATACATACTTTGTGCAAAATATCCAAAACATCTGACCATGTAGATGTATGCACTCTCGATTTATGTTAAGGTCATTTTATTGATTGATAAAAACTCATTCACTATTTCTCATCCGAACACTCATTGAAATCCCAGAATTTGACAGAACATTACAAGTGCAAAACTGTACCAAAATGGGGTTCGAGATCACAGCTGGGGTAAAAGGTTCACGGGTAATAAAACACGCGCAAGGCGTTTTATATCTCAATACAGGATAAACACGGGTACTTTTCCTTATCAAAAACAGGTTGGTAATCACTATAAAACAACTTTAAAAAGTATACCAAGTAGAAGTTCATGATCAGAGGTAGAAAGTTCAGGGGCGATGAGTGTTAGGGTGTTAGTTAATTCATTGCACATACGTTTACCTTTCGGTTGATGCATGAAGACAAGTTTTGTCACCAATTATTGTCTAAAATTATTTTGCATTCTAATTGCCATAATTGAAATCGGTATGCAAAATACATTCATATGACTTGTCTAAGTAAACATGCATAGTCTTAGAACGGCGGTTTTCAATAGAGTCATGTGAGAAACACCCGTCTTGTGTGCGCTGTCCAGTCCACTTATACAAGTAGAGCGTGCAAAACGTTTATAACGCATAGCCCAATACGACGAGCCGTAAAAGTGGATGACGCATGTAATATTTGGCGTTTATGATTAAACAAAACATACCCCGGATATCTGTGAAATGGGATACTTGTTAAGTAGCTTATAATTTATATCACTATTTTATACGTATGGTATTGATATTTCCCAATATAAGTCATGAACAACTCATAATTGTTTAAACGGAAATCTGGGCCATTTGTTCCGCCAGTTAGTCTCGGCTTAATATAGCGGGAGGGAATTGAAATGAGTTATCCCGAAACACAGAAAACGTGAATTAACACAGCTTAGATATTATCCTTTAACATATTGTTTAATTAGTAGGATACGATGAGCTGTCCGCCCGCTTTAGGATGCTGTAAAATTGGATAAAAACTTCAACATGATACTGAACGTGATATTTTTGTAGAAACTTGGCACTCTTGGCCGACATTCAGTGTTTATGACAGCATGACATGATATGAGCATCATCACAAAATATGCAGACAAAATAATTCTGCTACGAGAAAAAAAAAATGAAATGATAAAACAGATTGAGAGAAAAAATATATAAATAGGTCAAGGTCTATATATGTAAGCACTGTCACATGCATTCCCGGGACTTTATCACGCGGGTATATGGGCAGTCGAATTTTCAAACAACATTTGTCAAAAACATGTATATCTTGATTGTTAAAATGATAATTAGTAAAGAAAATGTGATGGATACAGGGGATGTCGAAAGTGGCACGCGAATAAATGAAAATTTTAATTTTAATCTTATTTTTTTTTGCCAGGAAAATCCTGTCATGTTGGCAGGTCAGTGCTTAATTCCCTTCAGTTATTGTCTCAATGATTTATTTATTTAAAGTATCACTTGTGTGTAATATATTTTCCTAAATACTTCAATTATCATTGTACTATATATATCACTTATTATTATTCATCGTACTATATTTTGCTGTATCTTGTGATGAACAAAAATAAATATTGATTGATTGATTGATTGATTGAAAATAATGATAATAAAAAAGAAAGCAACAGTTACAGTCGACGGATTCAGCTGGATTCAATCCTGTGGCCTGATGGAGCCTGGAGGAAAGCTATACTCATCCGCCGCGATCGCGATTCTTCATTATAACAACACATGACTGCAGATTTGACCCCCTTAAATCATATTCATGGTAAGATGTGCATGAAATTATCAAGTCGGTTAATTTCATATTCATCAAAATTATGGTTATTGGCTTTTTCATTCTTATCGCAAAACCCATTAATGAAGCATAAATACCAGAAATACCTTGTTAGAGGTATCATGTGTTTCAGAAATCTGTGTCAATGCACTTACCGATTGGGTTGCACGAGCAAGAACAAATAAACCCACAAAACAACCGCTGCACTGATTGTTTAAAAAATTACGTACACAATTATAAGGCGGCAAAACATTTTATACGTAAGCAGGTATATATGCTAGAACTTAAAAGTCATCTTGCGAATGATCATAAGTTGGCGTGGGTGTTGCGGAGAGCCGTCTGCACGTGCGGCGCTTACAATACGGAAGGACATGCGACTTGTCGGCGTTTTCGGCTCCGGACTCGCCTTTGTCCCACGCTGTCTCTTCACTACGAATGACTGAAGAATAAGGAAAGGAAACTTCCATTCACAACCTTAGCAACTGTATACCTTGATTGATCACCGACGTAGGTTCATCAAGAAATCAAATGCCATTTTGAGCTGAGTCAGAAGTTCTCACTGTACAAACTATCTAGTCTTTATGATTGAGTGCGAGAATGGAACCTTGAGGTAGAGGTTGATGGGGGGGAAAGCTCGGAGAGCAGTCTATTGGATTCGATAATACTGTTCAAATGATCCGAAAGCGTGCATAGGCCAATTGGGTTCGGAAATTACTTTGATTTGAGTTGAAATCATGTTGAGGTTGGGAGTGATTGAACATGAAGAGAATATGAGAATCCCAAGTCTCTATGTTTCTCTCCGGTTCTAAAAGTTCATTATTAAAACTTTGATGATTATGTTTACAAAATTTTTTTAACTGGTGGGGTTCCGATAAAGTTCAAAGTTTAATAAAAGTGTCCAATGATTTACAAAAAAAAGGTTATCATCAAAACTATATCAGTGTAAAGATTATTTTAATATGTGAAATGCATTAATTCATGATTATTGTTAAAAACATCAATGATATGATCGCACCAAAATGACACAAGATTGGTGTTCAAGAACGTTCCACATGGAAAATATCTTTGACTTTATCTCATTAAAATTAACTGATTTTGCTTTAAAATAAACATTTGTAACCATGTCCAATTTTACTAGTTGAAAAAGGGTTTGAAAAAGTGGCAAGGTCGCGGGCAAAAGATAGTTGTTCACTCAGTACTGTGTACGTTGAAGAGAGCTATAGCCAAAAGTATACGGCCCATCCAAATTGTTGTGGCCATAGGCTGTTCTCACGGCTTTGCCTATACTATCTCGCGTGTCATACCTGGCTATTATATACAGTGTTCCAGAAAAAAAAGACCTCTTCAGTTAATTATGGTCCGTTAGTGATTCGTAGAATGTAGGTGTTGTTTAACCAAAATGAATGTATCAGTGTTTCTAAGAAATAGCGTGTGAACCTGGTGTATGCGTTTGACTGTCCGATCTTCATTAAATGTAAATTTTCTTTAAGTTCTCGAACCTGTCGATCAATTGGTGACAAAGCATGTTGTGTGTGGACCGTGCCTCGGAACTCTCTCCCATCTTTATTGTCGGTTATTCTTATGTTTTTAAATTTAAAAAGCCCTTCAAAACTCACATTTTCCCATCTGAGCTGAAGGGAAACGGTTTTAATCATGTTGCCCTGGTATCAATTGGTTATTTTTAAATTGTCTGATTTTAGAGTTGTATATTCAATTTTGCTGGTGTTGATTTTTACGATTGTTAATCATAATTTAAGCTAAGGATTTTAAATGTTATTTGTTATAGCGCTATTATGATCATAGAAATAGCGCTCCAATTAAATGTTGTGCATGCAATAATAATACCTTCCACCAATGCTATAGAAGAATAAAAGTGGTTCTATAAGTTCAAAGAATGGTTCTGTAAGCCTCTAAAGACGAGGTTCAGCTTAAAGGTCCCAGGAAATGCAAATAGAATTGATTGGTGGTGTCAAGTCTACAAGGAGGGACAAGAAAGCATTCAATATTTGGGTTGGTTTGGGATGAACATAGTGAACCGATTGATTGTTCAGCGAGTAATAGAACATCCAGGGACGGTCGTGGAATCTATGCATTGACACTGACTGAAAACAAATAGTTTCACAATGATGATCACGGAGATAGTGTATTCTTTTTTTCTGGCCCAGTTTGATTGTAATGGAATGTCCCAATAAAGATTGGAGTAGGGTTCATTATCTCATTCCTGGGACCTTTAACAGATTCCTTTCCTCCAAAGATCATTCAATGGTTCTAAACGAATCTTTAAGGGATAAGTTAGTCTGGGAGGATCGTTAAAGAACGAAAAAAATATATCTGTCAAACTGTTTTGATTCGGTTTGGATAAACGAATTGTGTAGTCGAATTTTTGATGAAAAAATCCACAATAAAATAAAAAAAATAAGTCGAATTTGAAGATCATACATTTACATGAAAGCAACACGAGCTAACTAAGGCTATGTTTGGAGTGCCATTTTTGTAAACGCTGGATACGACCAATAGCCTTACCCTATATACGCTTTTCACCTCTTTTGCTTGTTCGTGTCGTCTGCCACCATACTACATCGTGATATGATGAATTTTGGCGGTAAATTATGCATTGAATGTTGGGCGAGATATGAAAGATGTCTCAGCTGTGAACGGTAGTACCCTGGGCCCAAAACGCTCACGCGGGGCTTTTAGGTGAGAAATGATTTGATGTAAGTGGTTGTTGTAGACAAGACGGGGTGAGTGGCGGCCGGCAAGAATCGTCGCGCCCGATGATATAGCGCCCCATGATTTTGATGGTTGATTCTGAAACTGTGAACCAAAAGTACTAGTGGAGGAGCTAGGATCCCAGGTCAAACTAATCGTAACCACCTTAAATTATTAACACTCAGTGAGTGATTCTTAACAGCTACAAACATGTGGCAGTGTTAATAATTCATCACTGAGTGTTAATATTTACCACTGTAACATGTTAATAGGCAATGTAAAACGTTGTTTTAGTGGTGAATCAATAGCTAGTACTTCATATGTTATTTGTACTCTAGCATCACATCTTTCTGTATTTCGACCAAACTTGGTCCATGATCATGACTAATACAGTGTCAATTCATATTGTATTGACCCCTATGCGACCTTTAACTGTCAAAAGATCAAGTGATGTTTTTGTTTACACGTTGAAGTGTTAAATAACGTTAGCCATATCATTAACACTTCAATTTAGAAGTGAGGACTCCCAAAAGTATAGTTTTGATTATATTACATGTTTACTTACGGAGATAAGGGGCAAGAAGGTCCATACCAATTGGATTATGTTGCCCTATCTTTTGTCTCATAACATGATAAATGTACACTGCAGATGGTACAAACTTTCCCTTATTTTGACGCATTAGCTAGATGACAACTTCTATATTTTTTCAACAAAATTGGAGCAACTTCTGATTTTGACCCCTGTTACAAATAGAAATTGACCTTTTTTACCATTTTAGCCATTTTTACCCTATAACTCCAAACCATTGGTCATAGACGGTACAACCTATCCATTTTTGAAATCCTTATGACTAACGACATATGGCATACATTTCAACATGATTGAAGCATTTTAAAAGTTTGACCCCTGTGTAAACTTAAATTGGCCCCTATTGAAAAAGTGACACCACAATTGAAGTACTATCCTACTTAGCATTGATTTAGAGGGTCCATACTAACTACCAAGGTGTCAAACACTTTCTGTAATGAGAGGTAAACGAATTCCTTAAATAAGGCACCTGTGATATTCAGCTCCTGCTCTAACCAGATATTTTTTAATTTTCGTTTTTAATAAGTTACTTTTGTACTATGATGCCATTTTATTGTAGATTTTCTAGACAATGGTGCATCTATACAGGCCTATATACATGACGACAAATGGTCCAAATGTACACGTGACCGAAAAAGTGCCATCTTTTGTCCACAAATTTTACCATTTTAACAGTAGTTTTAGCCAGAAACAATTACGGAAAGCACACTTTACGTTAATGTCTTCAAACACGTGAACAATTATAGTCGGAAGTCCGTTGTTTCCATGCTTTTCCCAAATTTTCAAATCAGGTTCAAGGCCTTGCGCCTATATTTGAAGCACAAGCATTATACCTATACAAAATTTAACATAAGGGCTGTAGAATGGTCAATCAGAAAGCTTACTTATACTAATTTACCGTATTTTTTCATTGTTGCATGTCGTAGAAGTCACAGATCTTTTTGTAAATGTGAGATATATATCAGCCTCACAATTCGTGAAACTTTTCCCGTCATTTAAAAGAAGCGTTTGTGTAATGATTCTAATCACTTGCCCTTGAGAAATATGTCAACAATATTTCTTTGAAATATGTAAATATGCAATTCCTTTTAAAATGATGTGTATATCTTAATTTTCACTGATTTCCATATAGCGAAAGAGTTAGTACTACCACACGGAGGATAATGAATAGGAGTGTCCCCGATGGACGTGAGCCACATTTGATCCCTTCCTCTCACCAAAGACCCTGTTTTTTGTATACTATCTCACCGATTGATGATCCCGTTTTTCTCTAAAATTCATGATTTCAAATTTTTTCAACATTTTCGCTATTTTAGACATGTTTAGACTATTTTTTGATGTACCCAATTTGTATTTTTACACTGACACCATATTTTTCCAACTCTTACTGAACGCGTCCATATTTAGGCTCCTCACCGAAAAAAGGGCGCCAAATCTCTCACCGTAACACCCCTGATTTTGAATTGCAGGCCCCACACTGTTACTTTCAAAGTTGAATGTTTTTAAACTTGCCTTAAAACTATGCATGTGTTATCACCACAATTCAACCCTTTTTGAGGTGAATACGGTGACAAAGAAGAGAAAGTGAGGTAAATAAAGCACCCCTTCTATGTGAGCTTGACTCTGCATCTGCAAAAGATACTCATTCGCGTTCACGCCGCGTTCATTCACTAGCACACTCGTTACGAGTTCATTTCGCGTGTTTTAAGTGCTCGTACAGCGCGCCAAAATATCAAACTTTTATGATATTGGAAAATATATGCTCTACCCTTAAAGGTAACTCTGTTGCTTGCAGAAAAGATCATTCCTAGCAAGGTGTTGCAATTTGCTAACTTTAGCCCACAGGCATCACTTGGGTGGCATAATCGATAGTTACCCGACCATTATTGAAATGTACTTTTACATTACATACAACCATACATTTTTTGCTAAGAAAAAGCTTCAGGGCTAAAATGCATGTAGCAGCAAGCTTGCATGTATACATCAACAAAAACCTAGTCGATAGACATATAGTACATGTCAATAATTGTGCGGGTGTGTTAATTTCCACCAATATCATCAATGATTCAAAGATTGACTATTGGAAAGGGGGAAAAGAAGACGAAATGTTATCAATAACTAAAAGAAGGAAAACTGCAGAATGAGCAAGTCGAAAGTAGGCTAGCAGTCATATTAAATATGTATGCATCTTATTTTGCGATGCTATTCTGCGACAATGTAATCGCTTTGCTAATAGGCGCACCTGCGAAGTACACGAGGAAGCACTTTTCTCAAAAGCGACTGCACGAGGGTTTATTGGTTGCATGTTACTTAGCTCGTTCTATTGCAAGCGTGCACTTAAAACATTTAAAGCATTTCGGTTGAGTTTAAAGAGCTCTGATGTAAGTGAGTAACATGCATAAACATTAGTCTTAGTTTCGATCGCGGTAATTTTGTTTCACGAAATCAGTTTGAGTGTACTTAAAATCATTATTTTACTTTACCCTTTCAACTCCGGTCTGTATAACACGTACGTCATTTGAGATGGCGTCTAAACCGACTAAGTGACCATCTCATAAGCTACTAACGAAAGACTGGGCTTGTTTGTACTCATTTGAACTCGAATATGATCGTGAAATGCATAATTTGAAAAAAGATTGAAGAAAAAATGAAACATTTTAATTCTAAGGGAGGCAGAGGGTTAAAAACGTTTATTTGAATTTGAATAATGGGGTCTGGGTTAAAAATGGAAAACGCATGGATAAAATCTCAGTGAATACGGTACACCTTACAAATAAATTATACATGTACTTTATATTACTTTGGCTTTAGCTATATTTAACTCGAGTTAATATTGAAGAACATTTTGGTTTGAGTTTTAATCTATGTTAATGCATTTTGACAAATTTTTCCTAAATTTTCTCAGAATTATATTTATTTCCTGAAAAAATGAGAAAAATAGTGAAGGGGACTTTAGAGTATAGACGCTTTAAACTTTCAAAGCCTATAGGTTTTGAGATGGTTTCCTAAGCCATGAAAAAAAAATCACTGACCTAAGGCATATTTTGACTTACATCAATGTATTTATCATGCTGATCACAAATATGTTCATCCAGGGATGTGCATAAAGATGCATAATGTTGATATTTAGGGGGGGGGGGTAATGAACATTGAGCCGCCTTCATGAACCAGAATTAAGGTGGCCAACATTGCAGTTATTGTCTGGCGAAGATTTTTTTCGCGACGTTATAAAATAGACTATTTAAAATTAGACGACACATGAATGCATCCATATTTTGCTTGGTAATTTAACACCCACTAAAGTTATTTGCGACTTTTATCTTTATGTGGTATAGTCCTCATCTGCAGAATATTGTCGCGCCATGTGCAGTGCCAAAAGTAGGTGAGAGCGGAAACACATAGATTTAAAATGAGTGCAGGATAAACTAAAATGAATTGTGATGATGTGCAAGTAAAAAACAACAACATAGCAGTATCTAACAGGGGGACAATGGCTTCGGTCTGCACCTGAAGATCTCATAATGATGGAGCAGAGATTGCTGAAGCTGGAAGAGGGTTGAACAAGTATACACTCGAAAAGAGACTGCTTATGGACATATTGATAAGCCCAACCCTGCAAGGCTGTTGTCTGAATGGGAATTGGTGCCCTCCGGTGTTCATGTTCTCATTTGAGGATGCAAAAAGTTTAACTGGCAGGAATGGCGACCAGTTGATGGAAATTCTAGTATTCCATGCAAGATGCAAGCAAGCAAAATAGTTCTCACTTTATATGACATATCTGTTGGGTTGATTTATCTTAATCTATATTCAAAGGGATTATAGTCGGGTTAAAGTTCATTCAAAGTCATGTCATAATTGTAGTCAACATTGTAGTTGAGAACATTTCCAGAATCTGTAGTAAATCTTTGGATGTTACGCTTAATTCCAGTGGCACATGTTTTTGGATAACGTACAATTAGCTTATGTAAATAACTGGTTAATGATGCTAATCACTAGGCATCTAGGAAGTGATGGTCCCCTCTCTCTGCGGGATCTGAGTCGCCAGTGTCACAACAGAATTTGCTTTTCTAACCTTGTGGTAATATGGTGGGAACCAATGCATATCCTGTCAAAGTTAAGGGAATTTTTGTATAACAAGGTAGTACATCAATCTGTGTGGAATATGGTGGCACCACAGGTGTAATGCTTGTTTCCACAGCCCCCAAAATATTAACCCCCCAAACGGAAAACACATAAAAAGAAAAGCAACACCAATCCTGTTGTACACATCGGACCCGGACCATTCAAGTGTGCGGCAGCCCGCTATCCATAGGTGTAGAGGTCAGTGGTACCTAGACTTAATACAATACCTATAGATTAATTTATCGCTCATCTACCAATCTTGGCTTGTTATTTCAATTGCAAGATGCTGCGCTATAGTAATACCCAGGTTGCCGGTTCGAGTCTGGTCAAGCGCATATGTTTTTCAGATGTGTACGCTGGCCATTCAATTGTAAACAAATATATTCGGGGTCTTTGCAATTGGTGACAACGATGCTGAAAATGTGAGTCTTACAGCCTTACATAGACGTCAATTTAGAAATGGGAGTGCTGCCCGGGGTATGAAATGAACCAGTATGTCGACCCTTGCATTATGATGGCTCCAATCACCATTGTAAGGTCCCAAGGATTAGCTTGTTCCACTACTGAAGACTAACCTTTGTTTACAGTTAAGCATCGTAAACTGTCTGACCCTTGGCTGCTGAAAGATGGTAAAACAAGTGCCTCTGAAAAGAGTCGTTTAAAAACTAAAACATTATGTGGACAACATATTAAGTGATTAAGCAGGAATAAAGTCTACTCTAAATGTAAAGGAGTGAAAGAAGGCGAACATTTCCCTCTTAAAAAGAAATAAAAATAACATGAACTTTTCAATTCTAAAAAATTAAAAAAAAAAATCGAGAGAGTAATTTGAACCAAAATGTTCTTCGAAAGATGAGACAATTCACTCTCATTTCACTCTTTTCGGAGCAAAAAGAGAGTAACCTGTCATTCTTTTAAAGTGAAATTCACTCTTTTACATTTCAGAGAACACTGATCTATGACTATAAATGACAAATAAACTGGAGGCGTGCAGGGAATTAAGTACGAAAGCAAATCGCAAATAATGCCCTAGAACAAGAGGAAATGCCAATTGTAATCGCTGATATTTTTCAGAGAAAGTTATACCATAATAAATTGTTTTGTTAAATGTAGCATAATAAAAGATAGCCTTATTGTCCATGTTTAAACTTAAACATATTTCAATAATAATGTAAACACGCAACACTCGGCCCTTAATGGTAGCCAATTTGTTGTTGCAATATAGCTCTCCAACACCCATGAGATGTAAGCTTCTTTGTTCATTTTTTCTTCACACAATGAAGAAATTAAGTGAGATATTTGAGTCATTATAGAAACAGCTGACACGAGTTTTATGTATCGACTCAGCGCTCAATAATCTAAACATTGACGCTATTATTACTATACCGTATAATGCACTGCATTTATAGCGACTGAATGAATGCTCATATTGAGGGGAAGGCGAAAAAGGAACAGCGGATCTTGCCCACTTTATTTGATAAGGCTAAGCAATCGATTATAAAATTATCAGCATGTCAATAAACTAACACGGCCATGCAGTCGGCAATGGGGAGTACTTGAACACACTTATGAATTATTATTGTTTCGGCTTGATACAATTTAGCCTTTTACAATGATCTGAGATTCTTTAATATTTATAGTTTAATGAATATGATCGAGTACAATCAAGTCGGGAAATTTTTATATAACGACTAACTGACGGACTGGCCAGCTCAGTAACTAATTGATAATTCAACTTCCTAATTTGGTTTGTCGAATTTTCTTTTATTTTCTAGTTGCGATAAAGATTCCGATGCGTGGTAAGCCTAGACAAATATTTATGTATGGTTGTTATACCATATATGGTTGTAAACATCTAGAGTATAGTTGTATAGGAGCAAAACACATGTTAAGAATATCCATGAAAACAGCATAGAGTGTATAATTGCCTCACAAGTAGGCCAACATGAAAACTGCGATAACAAATGACTAACATTTGTCGCAGAACTATTAAATAATAATTACACGCAGTGATTTTTTTACCCTTGATAGCTGTAGTTTTTCGGCTTCCCTCAAGCTCTATCACCGCATCACCGCGCGATACAGGAAGCGTTAACGGAACATACAACACACACAGACGTCATTTTAATTTAACAAGACTGCTACGTCCCGCCTTGATTACCATTTGATGAAATACCTTAATATCGCAAGGAGACTGCAATTAAGGGACAGTTATTACGCCCAGCCTGCTTGTAAATACCATAGTTATTCGCATATATACATCCAATAATCTAAAACTTAAAGCACTATGAGCGAGCGGCAGCCGATAGTGTCTTGTCAGATTTGCTTTCGATCACTTTTTATAATTTTTTTGATGTCACATCCGTAATTTTGGCGGTTGGGCACGATTCCTTTTCAACTTGGATTCAGGCTTGGGCGCATCTGCTTTTTATTATCATTCCGCTTTACGGTATTAGCTTGCTATTGTGACACTACGTTGCCGGTTATCAATCAATTAAGTATTACCATAAAATTTGTTTAATTGACTTTCACTGACTTGATCGGTATCGTCAGTTCACCGTACAATAAATAATATATGTTAACTTGAATTATAGTGTTACAAAGTATAGCTTAGGAGGTCTTAAATGCAATGAAACAATTTTGAAAATTCACATTCGGTTATCATTACATTATTTTTATTTCAACAACTGAACACTATTTAATCTTTTCTGACATTTCGGCTTGTAAAGTACTTTCTTTCCACAGAGAAGTTAATTTCATTTGACCTAAGACCTAATTTCCAAAGCCAATACCATTCACCAATACCAAGTCAATACCATTACCATCCGACCACCTACGGTGAAAAGGATACACCGTAGAATTACGGTTGTCAACCTTTAACCGTAAATGTTCTTTTTTTACCCCGGTACGCATGAATTAAACGGTATATCACCTAAAAAATACCGGTAAATACCGTGTCAGTCCTCATTTGTGAAATTTAGGGTATAAAACCGTATAATTTAAGGTAACTTTAAGGTGGACCTGTTTTGTATACGGTAAACGTTAGCAACTCAGTTGCCCTTCTCCGTTAAAATAACAAATTTATGGAGATTTCCAAAATATTTTACATTTTACGGAATAATCGATCAAATTTACGTCTGGAGTCTGGTCTTATGATTTACACCAAAGGAAAAAGGCAATGTGTTACGATGAAATATTAGGAATATTTGGCACAATTACATTATATCCCTCGAACCTACCATGTACCATATGATATAGCATGTTGGTGCGATAGTATAGGAATTATGCCGAAAATTTATCTCCCATTTTCCCGTGATCGGCTGCTTTTACCCCGCTTTGATTATTCCTAACTTTCATGTCCCCTTAGCTAACTCCAACGGCGCTCATTCAGCATTATTAGGTCGGCATTGGGCCATCTCAAATTCTACATCAGCATATTAAGAACATTTATGTACCAATTTCAATTTCAATATATTTCCCTTGGCGATAAATAATATGCAATATAATTATCAAAATGTGTGTATGAAATTTTAACAAATGCATCTGGGAAATTCAGATTGTTTAGTCCTTGTGGCCCAGTTTTTCTCGAGCAAATGTAAACGCAAAATTGAAACTAAACCCTCTGTTATTAACCTATTCATGTGTGGACAATCTGTGGTATGTCTATTAACTACACAATCTACATTCACGATCTTTTCCTCGTTCTCCCGGTGGTCTTTTATACCAAAACTTGAAACCACGGAGAAATTCCAAACCATCGTGTCCAGACATCAAGAAAAACTATATAAACACCTGGTTTTCCTTAATAAACACGATAACATCTCTTGTCAGAATTTGTGTTTCAAACGTTTCAATAGTCGAGGTCTACTTTGAAGTGAAACGCAATCCGGCTACACGTTTAAAAAGACTGCGTTTAGTTGTTTAAGTGAGATTGTTTTGGTTGGCGCACCACTCGTGTTGCAGATGTATAAACTAGGTAAGAGCGTTTTAGGTGTAAGACAATATCCTTCGTTGGGTAATGGACATGTACTGTGTACCTTTGTGTAGACCACTCGACGGGGATTTTATGGGGAGAGAACATTTCGTTATGGAAAAAGGGGACTCTACATCATGCACACTCACACCGAAAACATTTTAGTAATAATTGTTTTACGACTGTATCGAGAAATTGAAAACCACGAACTCCATTTGAAAGATTTTAAAATGGCGTTATTGGCAAAATGATAAGCCTTGTTATGGTGTTTATCTTAACGAAATTAAAGTCTTTGGTCAATTTTTCAAATCGATTTCAATGAGTAATAAAGTGTAAAATGTCTTCCTTAAATACTTGCGTTGCGAGTTGCATTGAGTTTGTTCTTCTACAATCTTGGACAAATTGGTTGGTTAATACGTGCACTCTCCACATGGCTCAAACTTTTCCCAGACCGACGTTTAAATCAGACAATGGCGGCCATGCCCGCCAAAACAACAAAATTAATTAAAATAAATACAGCACTATACTGTTCGTAGGCTGATTTTGACGATTTGATGAGGAGGCCATGAGTTCTCCCATATCCATACACGACCCCGTTCAGTCCACATTATCTACCCGTATTTTGAAACAGCGAAGTTTTTTCTTCAATTCCACGACAACGGTTAGTTTAAATGAGAAAAAATTGTTAATAATCTAGTATTTTCTAAAGAATTATACTGTAAAAGCTATACGTTATTACATTTTAAACCAATGGCGACGTTGTCGCCGTCGTCTGGTTAAAATGTTAAAATATTACTTGTAAAAATATTACTAAAAATATTTTGTTACACTTCGTAAACACTGCAAATTGTTTGTTAAAAGCAGAAAAGTGTTAAACACTTGCACGATAAATGTATATGCTATGGTAAACATTTGAACACCAAACCAAGTGTTTAAATGCTAGATGCAAATGGTTTTAAAGTAACACCATGTTTATAAACTACTATATTAGATGGGACCGCGCAGAAAATAGAAGGAGGGGCAGGTAAGAAGGTGAGGAGAGGGTGGGAGGGAAGAGGGGAGGGAAAATTATATGAGTGGTTTAAGATTGCACTCCTAAAAGTGTGTTTAGCGATTAATCACTTCTTGCCAGCACTTCGAGGACATGTTTAAAAGCTAACTCTGCATGTTTATTTTCCACTAACCAATCACTGTCTAAACACGTGTATGTTTTACAAAGCGATGCATGCAGAAATGTGTTATGGAAAATATTAATTCTTAAACACGGTTTTAACATAGGGACAATTTCTGGCATTATAGCGCATTAAGAATAATTTTAATTTTACGATGAGAGCTGTATTGAGAACACAGACAAATTGAGTAGCAAGCAAAATATATTTTTTGTCAAAACAATTGTGTGTGTTCAACTTCGATGAATATTCAAAATATCTCTGAATCGCCTTATCGTATTAATAACAATAATAACCAAACGCGTGCGAGTCGATATTAAACCTTGTCTCTAGGTCAAATTGCCAACTATATTGCGTTATAACCTATGTAATATATAAATATAAAATACAGCCAGTGTCTTAAGTACAGCAATATTATCGCTGCCCATGTTTATAATATCACCACTTTGTCAAACACTTGTTCTTCATTTCCGCCGAGATGATACACCAGGTTTTTAAGCTGTGCATTGGACGCATTTATAGACCGCTGATTTATTTTAATAGGCCTATCCTCCAAAACACAACGAGGTTATATCAATGCTAAATTATCTTGAAGGCGCCATTTATTGGTATATGCGGGCTGGGCATAATAAGTTTAATGAAAAGAATTAAACACCGGTTATTATAGCATAAGTTTTGTGTTGGCTCCGTTCTATGTTAAGGTATAATTGAGGAAACATTTTTTTGTCATTGTGGATGACGTAGCCTGAATTATACATCGTATGTAATGATTTATTGCATTGAATCCTTTATAAGGTGAAATAAGGAAGCATTAGTTGAAAATCTTCTGCCTTAATTGAACCGATGGCGCTTGACAATCTACAGGTTTCCTCTTTTGTATGCCTTTATGAAGATAAACATAATTACTAACGGATGCATTCTTTCCTCAGAAACTAAGGGTAGATTCTATCGCTGCTGATGAATTTTAGTTCCATAACCGATGGTCACTGTCATCGAGATCTCTTTCTTATGTCGATATGTCGTAATATTAAAATTCCGACGTTGATACGATGTTGACATTTTCGGATCATCAGTTTCAAGTTTGAGGAACAACGGCGCTCGGCCATCTGCGAATTACTTAGATTTTGGTTTGATGGAAGAAATATTGATCACATTCATCCTAACCAATATAAATGTACTTCATTTCATTGAAAGTTACATAATTAACACCCGATTTTCATAGGATGTTTCTTCGCTCACACAGAAGCAAAAACATCTGATTATATTTTTTAGTTATATCGGTCCAGCCGTTTGGTTATACAAGGAAAATGTGTACTAAATTGGCCCATAGAACAATGTATGTTAATTAATGTGGGCGCCCACTTTTGGGGACGTTTTTGGTAATAACATCAAGAGGTAACAATGTCTGGGCCTTAAATTTCACTGGGGTAATGAGAAAAATATGAAATTTCTTCTGATACCAAAATCTCAATTTGATGGAGTAAATTTGGGAACAAGGTTGTCGATCGGGTCATCCACCTTGAATAGTTATATTGGTGGGTCTAGGCTTTTGTTGTTACTTTGTTCATTTACCATTTTGTCGACATAGGCAGTATTCATATCAACATGTCTGACGTCGACATAATGTCGACATCACGCACGTCGATAATAACCCTACACTGTTAAAAATGTTCTTAAAAAGACGGCGTTTTAAGGTGTTTTAACTGTCAGCCAGGACTCAAAACGTGCAAATAACTGTAAAAGGGACTCGAAACGTGCAAATACCTGTAAAAAAACGTCGTTTTAACTGTTGTGAGTCCCAGCTGCCAGTCAAAACCCTGTTATTTTAATGAACATTTTTAACAGTGTACATAAAGCTATATAAGTTGGTTATCATGAATGTTAACCTCTTAATGAGTCTAAATGCAGAGATCAACATACATTTGTTATTTTTTTCACAAATGTCAAAATTATGCATTTTAAATGACCATGCATATTTGGAATCAGCATGAAAGGTGCATTGAAATGAGTACAAACAAACATATTCTAAGCTCAATGGTGTTTGAAATAGCGCACCCAAGTGACCCTCAATTGGAGTCATTTGTTGTCAATCTTGATTGTGTTATAATCTGAAATAGGTAAATAATGCATTTACATTTTAACCAATTAGAATACTTACAAAGATGAAGACAATATTAATGCATTTTGCTGTATCATTTTTGAACAATTTTATGCAAGACCTGTAGTGATGAAAGCGTGGGATTAATGGTTACGAATATACCTCTTGTGCACATGCATGTAAAATGGTTTCTTGGAGTCATATGTAAGACATGTCTTGGCAATAAACGTGTCTTCAACAATAGAAATAAAACCAATGAAGACACAATCTAACACATATAGGCACGTCTTCCAGCCAGACATGTCTCAAAAATGGATTTAAGAGACGCGTCTTAAAAAACCAAAGTGGCTTGCATAAAAACAAGACTTGTGAACTTGTGTCTTGCGAAGAGATGTGACATATGAAACACGTCTTGCACAGAGACACGACTTTGTGTCTAAATGGACACGTCTTAAAACTGGCTTCACATGAAGTGTCGTTTCCCAAGACGACATTTTTACAGTGTGGAAAGGGTCCCCGATTCAAGTATAGGCCTAAGGGTAACTACTTGCTGAGATTTATCAAATTTTGCATTTAACATGTGATAAAACCTATTGATTGAGTTCAGAATTCCCACTCTCCCCATGTATGGTTCATTCACAACTGGGCAAAAAAGCATGAAAGGATCTCGTCCTTCGGAGGGGACGTTAATTCTCAGTGCATCAATATGACAAATCCAATTCAAGTGCAACTTTGGAACTGAGCATCTTTAATCCGAACATAAAAATTGACATTCTGATGTCTTACAATTGCCATTTAAGATTATGTTTCTCCAAAAAGAACTACTGTATTCGGATTATACCTTACACGCAAATGTCGAACGTGAAGCAGTAAAACGTTTTCAGTAATTTTCCTCAAAAGTGAGCAAAATCTTGACAAAGACCTATGTGCACATACACTTTCTCCATTTATGCGATTGGCTTCGTTTTTTCAACTCGTAAATAGGGCCGATTTATTATTTTTAGCTATCTACGGTAGATAGCCTATGTCGCCAACGTGGAGTATTATATTTTATACGCAAATGTAATTTTACACTGTTTGCCAATTGCTGTATTAAAATTCAATATTTTGAAGGCAGAAAACTAGCATAATTTTCTTGGTTTTGCTCTGGAAATATTCTGGGATATGAATCATGGGAAATCAAAATATCATATAATTTAAAAAAATGCATTTGTTCGTGTGAATGTTGGGGAAGAGTTCACATACTATATAAAAGCAAAATTTTAAATGTTTATGTTCATGTATTGGAAATCGCATGCCTCATAACAATACGTTGGGGTCAGAATTAAGCGTTCATATAGTTAGAGATGAACACTCATTTTTTCAGCAATTTCAAAATTGTGCATTTTGACCATATTCAGAATTAGCACGAAAAATGCATTCAAATGAGTCCAAACAAGCCTAGTCTTAGGTCAGTGGTTTTTAAGATGGCTGTCATTTTGGGACAGTGAGACTAATGTGTTTATAACTAATATGTTGTATACGGAATATACCTTGGTGGAAAGAGTAAAAATTATTTACTGCATGTAAACAATGTTTACTTAATAATATTCCCCATAAAAAATCGAACATGTCCGCCCAAACACTGTAAAAGTTGTCTTGGGAAAAGACACTTCATGCGAAGCCATTTTGAGACATGTGTCCATTTAGACACAAAGTCATGTCTCTATGCAAGACGTGTTCAAATGTCACATCTCTTCACAAGACACAAGTAAAGAAGTCATGTTTTTATGCAAGACACTTTGGTTTTGTAAGACGAGTCTCTTGACGCCATTTTTGAGACATGTCTGGCTGGAAGGCGTGTCTATATGTCTTAGATTATGTCTTCATTGGTTTTATTTTCTTTTATTTCTATTGTTGAAGACATGTCTATTGCCAAGACATATCTTAATATATGACGTCAAGACACCATTTTTACAGTGAAGCAGCCAATTAAGGCCCTTGCCATGTTGATGGACTGAAAAGTACAAAGCATAAGCGCCCCCCTACCCATGCAGCTTGATGCCTCTCAAATAAGATTAAAAAGTATAGAGAAATGGGAACTTGTTCCCCTTATATAAGCTCTTTCCATATATCATACCCCGCAATCTCGACGTTTTTGTGTCGTCTGCAAGAATTGCAGAAGGCGCATATCTGGTTGTATGTCTGTGTGTCTGTGTATCTGTGTGTGTGTGTGTCTGTGGTCAAACTGTTGTTAACCCTTAATATATTGCATGCCGTATGAGTTCCGTAAGGCTACGATGATGTAACTTGGTGGAAAGGAGGGGGTGGGGTGGGGTGACATGTTGGTGACCTCATGTGACCTTGGTGACCTCATGTGACCTTTGGCCGGTCAAAAGTACAAAGCATAGCGCCCCCCTACCCATGCAGCTTGATGCCTCTCAAATAAGATTAAAAAGTATAGAGAAATGGGAACTTGTTCCCCTTATATAAGCTCTTTCCATATATCATACCCCGCAATCTCGACGTTTTTGTGTCGTCTGCAAGAATTGCAGAAGGCGCATATCTGGTTGTATGTCTGTGTGTCTGTGTATCTGTGTGTGTGTGTGTCTGTGGTCAAACTGTTGTTAACCCTTAATATATTGCATGCCGTATGAGTTCCGTAAGGGCTACGATGATGTAACTTGGTGGAAAGGAGGGGGTGGGGTGGGGTGACATGTTGGTGACCTCATGTGACCTTGGTGACCTCATGTGACCTTTGGCCGGTCAAAATGGTAACCCTTAAAATATTACATGTCGTGTGAGTGCCATAAGGGCTACGATGATGTAACTTGGGGGAAAGGAGGGGGCAGGGTGGGGTGACATGTTGGTGACCTCATGAGACCTTCGTGACCTCATGTGACCTTTGGCCTCATCCACAAACCGCGACGGCAGACGACACTTGCGGTCCGGGGACCGCTGTATTTTTAGTTATATACGCCATCGTCTGTTTAACCTATGACACACCAGGGTGGCATCCAAAACATATTTGATAAGATGGGCGAGAACTTGAAGATATAATCGGAAAGACTTTCTGAGTAAAACAAGTGGAAATTCCAGGGGCGGCTACTTTTGAAAAAAAAGAATATTTATCGCGTAAACAGACTTTTTTTCAATGGCGTATGAAATTTGTAGTTGTGCATATATTTTTAACCTCCCCTGGGCGCCATGCATGCCTATGATTGCCTCCTTCCCCATATACACTTCCTGACCTACGATCGCAAATGTGCATATGCTAAAAGCATATTTTACTAGTAAATTTGATATTTTATGACATTTTTCACCAATTCGTGAATATCTGCATGAAACACGACTAAAACTGATTGCTCGTAGGTGCACGACGAGTTAACCGTTAAAACAAGTTGATGGTTTAGATACCTTACTTATGTTATCGACATCTTGTGCCGGTGAAGTATTCACATCATGGCGTGCTCATGAGGGGCTCTCACCGAGTGGATGTTATCCGATATGCAGTCTACCGGAAGGATCTTCAAAAACCCCGTCGTCAAACAGAACTCGAGATGAATTCAATATGCAAGTGTTGGAGAGGCCATTTGCGACGCATCACTAGTGTGTGTCCTGTCGCAACTTGAAGAGCCATTTGAGCCGGGCTAATCGTAGCTCGCGTAACCGGCTGCGTAAGGCCCAAGTACTCGTGTAAGTTTACATCCTTCAGATGGGTGAAGTAGCTATTTGATGGTTTATTACGTTACTTATGAAAAGCAATTTTGTAAAAATGGGTTTGTATAATGCCACGTGTGCATTGACGAAACATTTATATTATGTCGTTTATATACACGACCTTTATAGGACATTTCGTGATCCATTCTCATTGAACCGTGACCCTAATAACACAATTATGTGTGTCTATTAATCTTAAGTGTAGACTCGGCAAAAATTCAGATTTTTATATTTTTTTAATTCGTAAACGGACATAAATTACAACACAGTATCGGTAATACATTAAGCATTTTCACACAATACCAAACGCACTAATACAAATCTGAAATAAGCCCTTTTCAACAATAACTAATATAAGAAAAGAATGTGCTAAGATCAGGAAACGTACCTTTAATAACTAACAAAGAACACGCCTTAATTCTGAGTGTTTGATTCTCATTCAATTGTTAGTTGAAAATGTTTAATCTTAAATTAGACATGCAGAAATAATCTGACAAAATAGTGATCTTTTCAGCCTTTCAGGACAGAATCAAAACGTTTTAAACCCCCGGAGAACTATACCACCAATAATAGCGTCTGTCTGATTGGCTCATTACAGGACACAATATGAGATAGCCCTCTCAATATCCAATCAAACTAGTGCTTCTGTATTTCTGTGCAAACTGCATCACCATTCTTATAATATTTCTGATTTGCTCATTGACATAAACTTGGGTAAGACATGACTCGAAAGAATTGTTTAAAGTCACTTATGTGATGTGTCTTTTATAAGGACACGAAGGAAGACATGTCCTATTCTGCTCCTATAATTTAAGGCATGGCTTAGTAAGCTAGTACCATACATTTTTGTGTCTTGTAGCTAGTCATGTCTTAATTTTTAAAGGCATTTTAAGCCGTGACCATCAAAAAGACATGTCTAAATGCAAGACATGACTTGTCTACGAGTGGCTTCTAAGTCGCGTCTTAAAGTAGCGTCTTCAGACAAGACAGTCTTTGCAGTGCGTACTCTCTAAATGTAAAAAGAGTGAAAAAACGAGTAAATCTTAATTCACTCGAAAAAGAGTGTAAACCACTCAAAAATAGTTGCATGTGTTGGTTAATCCACTCCAAAAAGAGAGAAATCACTGAACTCCAAAAAGAGTGAGAGTGAACACCGCTCTATAATGTGTTGTCCTCCATTAACTCTTTAAAGAGTGGACATTCACTCGTTTGAAGTGAACTTCACTCCTTTTTGAGTGAATATTTAGTAGAACGAGTAAAATAGTGAAATCTGCACTCAAAAAGGATGACTTCACTTCAAACGAGTGAATGTCTACTCTTAAAGAGTTAAATGAAGGACAACACATTTTAGAGTGTATGGTGTTCACTCTAGCTCTTTTTGGAGTGAAAGTTCAGTGATTTCTTTTTTGGAGTGGATTAACCAACACATGCAACTATTTTTGAGTGGTTTACACTCGTTTTTGAGTGAATTAAGATTCACTCGTTTATTCACTCTATACATTTAGAGAGTATAATATTCAAATAGGACTACATCCAGGTCATAACTGATACAGTCGGTATACAGGTTTTGGTGTCATCCTTTCATATTTGCCGACAAAAGTAGGAAAAAACGTCATCAGAATTGCGACTAATTTCCCAATTTCCAGTTGCAAATAATGAAGCATGGTTTTGCTGTCCACTGAAGAAAGCGTGGATCGGATGGAAATGCCTCATCTAATTTTCATCCAAGAATAACCGGTCCTTATTATAGCGAACCCAATTTCTAATAGGCCTGCGTGATTGTGAATGTTATCCAAATCGTTTAGTCTGGATTTTTTTATCAAGAAAATAAGTGATGGATTGAGTATGCTGTAAAAAAAAACCAAAAACATCCCTTAGCTGTAACTGGTAAGAAAGGAACTTCAGCGCAGGGTAAAAATGTCTAAGAGGATTTTTTTAAAGATAAGAAATTGTTTGAATCGAATCCAAAATTTGTCTAATGTTTACTTAGGATATCAATGCATTAAGAATCGTACCGTAAAACGCATCTTGTTAAAATCGTGAGTTGTCGGTATATTTAAAAATAAAAGAAAATATGTAATCGACGATTTCTTTAAAAAATGGTTATCATCATCATTATGCGAAAGAACCAGCGATTAGTTTAGTTTCTGATAAAGCATCCAAACATTAGGAATATAGCCATGTAACATCGGATGATAATACACTGTGCTAGAGAAACCTCCAACACCTATATCAGAGAAACTGGTAAATATGTCGCTTTAATGGTCTCCGGAATGGTCTAGGCTGGTGACTATGATTTCTGTGTAGTAAACCTTTAGGTGTTCAGATTCCGTGAGAACATGCTGGTATAAATGACAGAATGCTGTTTTGTCACATTGTCTCGTCATTTCTCGGTCTTTTATCAAATAATTTTTACTCATTTCAGATTATGAAGAATTGAGACTAAAACTATCTTCTGAAAACAGCATCGTGATCAAACGATATATAATTTCTGGACGATTCGTGTTGTCTATGTACAGGTGTTTTCGGCGCAACGTATCGTAACTCCAGAGGACGCGTGTCAGTTGGTTAGTAGACACAGTTGTCAAAGACCAATTTCCCATAACCGTGAAATATGAGCCATGGCAATGCTCAGGCGGAGGCTACGCCGAGCTGACAAAATAGGACAACCCGAGTCTTGTCCAAAATTTCATCAAGGTGTTATCGCTGTTTTGGTCAGTTGGTACTTGTCTTGCACTAGGCTAGTTTTTTCTTCTTGTTATCGCTTTGTAGGATGTTGAATCTCAATAGGATTTCACTCCCTGTCAGGTGGATTTTTTGCCAACTTATGAAGACGCATGGCCCGACATAATCATTTGAAAAGAGTTATCTCCCAAACGTAACAAATGATCCAAGATTGATTATGTTTGGACTTGCTTGAATTCCGTTTAACAGCAGTTTCAAATATATTAATGAACATGCGTAATTTTGAAAAGTTTTGATCTTTTTTGTTGATGAAAACTAGAAATGGGTTCATTCAGGTTTATGTGAAGTGATGATTTCTGAAAGGCTATTCTACAGGGAGTGTCTTTATGTCTAATCCCCGATGTCTCTGACAACGTCGTTAAAAAGGTTTTCAAATTAAGGTTTCACGCCATCAATATGGGAGATTTTCTATTTTTTTCTCAAAACGCTGTCAATTTTTTTTGTATTAGTACCGTCGAAACCTCAGTATACCAAATGTGACTCGGAGAGGGAGACGCTCTCTTTGGTTTGAGTACGTGTGTGCGAATCGCCGCCATTTGGAGGATTGAACGCCGAAATTGAGCAAATGTTGGGTCTTCGAAACTGACCTCTTGACAAAATTTATGATCTTGGCAACCGCTGTTTTTTTTTTCAAATTCAGTCGCGGCACCAGGATTTTTTTCTGGGCAGTGTTGGTGGAGGCAAAGGAGTTTTGAGAGGAGCCATAAATTCATGAAATTCGAGCAAGTTTTGTCCCCAAAGAGGTACTTTTCTTATATTGTACTCTCCAGTGCCGCTGTCTCCGCACCTCGCGGTGTCCGAATCCAAAACGACTGGCTCACGAGATTTGGTGCATGCGGATGGAAAACGAGCCCAATATTTCGATGATGTACTTCATTCCGTGCTGCATAACTTAAAAGTTATACAGTCTTGATAATCAGTTTTTCTAGAGGGTCTAACAGACGCTTACCCACAAAGTCGATCTAATGTTATTATTAAAACGAGTCCAAACTTACAAAAAATGAACGATGGTTGCATAAACGGGAGCATATATAAAAAACAGTGTTGGGCGGTACAAATTGGCGCAAGTATTTGTGACTTTGCATAATTCAAATTGTGACTTAAAATTTACATTATTGACAAAGAAATAGTCATAGATCTGCACGAGGAACTGAATCTACAGGAGAAATTTAGAAATTCTAATCAAACCAATGTTGAAAATTGCGGGCCAAAATTACAACTGTTTTGAACTATGAAATCTTATATCACGGCATGATGTTGGTTCTCATCACAAATTCCACTTTTTTAACTTGAATCAATAGAGGGACCTTACTTAGATTTCATGTTAATTTCCTCTTGTATTATGCAAAATACATGTATAAATGAGAAATTATTCTACACTATATATAAAGAACAGATGTCATTCTATAAGAGTTTGTGCAGAGTTTGTCCCGTGTAAATTATATGACTCTTTTAGAGTGACATTCACTCACTCTTTTCCATTTAGAGTAACAGAAGACGATTAATTTTCGTAAATAAATCTCGTACTGCAGCATATGACAAGGAAATTCCAAAACAAAGAAAAATAAATAAATATATATAGCTTTCTTAAATTCATCAAACAAACAATCGGACAGGTAAACCAGTTAATATGTGCCACTTGAATATGTACTGAAATTTCGCTTTTTGGAAACTACCTCATGTAAACACCCGAACTTGACCCATCTACAGTTGTGATGTAAGCTTGATTTCTAATACCAATTATCTTTCAACGTTATTTACGATGTAGAGTTCCTCGTTCCTCTTGATAAATCAATCGGCTTCACTGTTCAGTATTCACTACAATAAAGACGTCGATAGGCCTAGCATGTTTCACCATACTAAACACCACGTCTCTCTCTCGTTTCTCCCTGTAGAACACGTTCCAAACTTTTATCTTCTTTCGCCATTGGGCTTTCTTTGAGAGAAACTACGAACGAAACAAAGTTTTTAATAAATAGAACACCCTGCGTCCTGGTTTCTTGCTAATGGGCAGGTTGCCGCAAATGGGCTTCACAGCGTATAACGCACGGGATAGAGAGTATGGGCAACTTGATCCCTGCAAATGTCCATCCGGTTTATAGCTCTAATTGAAAAAGGTACATGAGAACAAGTTGTGCCGTAATTATGCGCTGCATTGTGCTGGATCGTGTAAGAGCCTGCCTTTGGCGGGGTACTGGCAGCCCGAAATAGTTCCCTCGCAGGCGATACATCAGGTTTGCACGGATTGAGGGGATCGATAAACGGGGACCCGTTGTCTGCTTGAAAGGTGTTAAAATCGATGCAAAAGCCGGAGTGCTGCGGGCGCTACTTCATCTCTAACTTTGCCCCGATGGCGTCACCGCGCGCGACTAGTACGCGCAATTGAAGGAAATGGGGCCCCCTTTGGGTCTGCAGAATTGCATGAATCAAAAACGCGCGGTGTGGAAATGTGAAAAGATCGCGGCGGAGAACTTTGTCCCGAGCCGTAATTCTACCTGAGTGTGTATGGTGGTAAACTCGTGTATTAATAACAAAAGTTTGTATAACTATTATACAAGACCTTTTAGAATTTTTCGCAACAAAAAGTAGCATAAATTTGAAGACGCGGCAGCGACAATGACGGTAATTAGTGGGGCGTTAAGTAAATATCTCGGAGGGGCGTGTGTAAAGTATTAACGTAACCCAATCAGGGACAATTTCTTCGTCAGAAGTCTATCTTTTCTACTAGGCTTTTCTTTCTTTATTCGTATTACAATGAAGTGAAGATATTACTTCGAAAACAACTACTATTTTGTAACTTGACATGAAAAGGGTCTTTTATTGGTTAACCACGCCTATGGATTTAAGCCCTGTAATATGGCCGTAGTCTTTCTGTAAGCTGACACCCCTTGTTGCTGCATATTGAGTGTGTCCACGGGTGGGATAATGGATTTAATGTCATTTGATAATGGACGGACACTTTGTTATCTTTTGTGGTTACATGTTATTAGACGTTATAATATTGTAAGTTAGGTATATTACATTTTACAGCAGTTTACCACATAGTGTAATACACATATCGTATAAGATGGGATACATAATTATATTTATACAAAAAAAATAAAACTGACATACGATTTATCTTGGCAAATATAAGGGTATGACATGATACAGAGTTTTCATTATACTTTCTATATATTTTATCGAGTACATTTTACTGTAAGTCACATATGCTATCTACTGAAGATAGCATTTCTTCGTTTAATAACACGTGCATGTTATATAAAAAAAAGAGCGCCACGTATACGTATATGGGATCTCTAATTGTACTCATGGAAGTGGCATGGCCCGACACACAACAGTCAGCGGAAGATCCACAATGGCTATTTCACCTGACACGGGTTAGGATTTGGTTTAGGCCAGGGTTAGAGTTTGGGTTATAATTTGGGGTTGTCAGTCAAGCGAGGGGAAATGGTTATTTCAGCCGACTATCCAACCTGTGCTACTGTTGATAACATCCAATACCAAATGCGACCTGTGCTATCTACTACAGATAGCATTCAATACCAATGTGACCTGTGCTATCTACCGTAGACAGCATCCAATACCAATGTGACCTGTGCTATCTACTGTAGACCGCATCCAATACCAAATGTGACCTGTCCTATCTACTACAGATAGCATTCAATACCAAATTGACCTGTGCTATCTACTACAGATAGCATTCAATACCAAATGTAACCTGTCCTATCTACTACAGATAGCATCCAATACCAATGTGACCTGTCCTATCTACTGTAGATAACATCCAATACCAAATGTGACTGTGCTATCTACTACAGATAACATCCAACCCAAATGTGACCTGTCTATCTACTGTAGATAGCATCCAATACCAAATGTGACCTGTCCTATCTACTGTAGACAGCATCCAAACCAAATGTGACCTGTCCTATTACTACAGATAGCATTCAATACCAAATGTGACTGTGCTATCTACTACAGATAGCATTCAATACCAAATGTAACCTGTCCTATCTACTACAGATAGCATCCAATACCAAATGTGACCTGTCCTATCTACTGTAGATAGCATCCAATACCAAATGTGACCTGTGCTATCTACTACAGATAGCATCCAATACCAAATGTGACCTGTGCTATCTACCGTAGACAGCATCCAATACCAAAGGTGACCTGTGCTATCTACTGTAGACAGCATCCAATACCAAACGTGACCTCTCCTATCTACTACAGATAGCATATTCAATACCAAATGTGACCTGTCCTATATACTACAGATAGCATTCAATACCAATGTGACCTGTGCTATCTACTACAGATAGCATCCAATACCAAATGTGACCTGTGCTATCTACTGTAGACAGCATCCAATACCAAATGCGACCTGTGCTATCTACTGTAGACAGCATCCAATACCAAATATGACCTGTCCTATCTACTACAGATAGCATCCAATATCAAATGCAAACGCGACCTTTGCTGTCTACTACAGATAACATCCAATACCAAATGTGACCTGTCCTATCTACTACAAATAGGATCCAATACCAATGTGACCTGTGCTATCTACTGTAGACAGCATCCAATACCAATGCGACCTGTGCTATCTACTGTAGACAGCATCCAATACCAAATGTGACCTGTCCTATCTACTACAGATAGCATCCAATATCAAATGCAAACGCGACCTTTGCTGTCTACTACAGATAACATCCAATACCAAAATGTGGACCTGTCCTATCTACTACAAATAGGATCCAATACCAAATGTGACTGTGCTATCTACTACAGATAACATCCAATACCAAATGTGACCTATGCTATCTACTATAAATAGCATCCAACACCAAATGTGACCTGGGCTATCTACTATAGATACCATTCAATACCAATTGTGACCTATAGAATCTACTTAAGATAGCGTTCAATACCAAAGCGACACATGCTATCTAATACAGATAGCATCCAATACCAGTTGTGACAGGTGTTATCTACTATGGATAGCATCAAATACCAGATTGACTTGTGGCTATCTACTGTAGTCTCCGGGGCCCGCCTCATCCAATACCAAATGTGACCTGTGCTACTAACATACAGTATCCAATATTAAATGTGACATGTGCCATCTACTGTAGATAGCATCCAATACCAAATGTGACCTGAGCTACCTACTATAGATACCATCCAACCAGACGTGACCTGTGCTATCTACTATAAATAGCATCCAATACCAATACCAAATGTGACCTGTGCTCTTTATTGTAGATAGCATCCAATACTAAATATGATACATGCTACCTGTTGTCGATAGTATCCAATACCAAATGTGACACCCGCTACCTATTATGTATAGCATCAATACCAATTGTGACCTTTGCTAACTACTGTAGTATACAATACCAATATGACCTGTGCTATCTACTGTAGAAAGCATTGATACAAAATGTGACATGTGCTATCCACTAAAATTTGCATCCAATACCAGGCGTGACACGTGTTGTTTATCTACTATAGATACCATCAAATAACAAATGTGACATGTGTTTATCTACCGTAGATAGCATCCAAAAACAAATGTGATATATTATAATTGTATCTCAAAATAGTATTCAATACCAATGTGACACATGCCAGTATAAGATAGTATTCAATACGGAATGTAACCTGTGCCACTTACTCTAGATAGCATTCAATACCAAATGTAACATGTGCTATGTATTGTAGAAAGTATACAACTATTGAATGCCTAAGAGTATGATAGTATACAAATATTGAATGCCTGAGAGTGTGATAGTAAAAATATATCATGAGGTCAAATTTTGACTTTTCCATTTCACGAGGCGAAGCCGAGTGGAATGGAACAATCAAAATTTGATCAAATGATATATTTTTACTATTGCACGAACATAGGCAGTCAATATTTGTTTTATATATAATGATATCACCTGTTTTATTTTCAAGCCATGTGATAGTAAATCCATCACTGCAAATCACTGCAATCATGATATAATAAAAATATATCATGAGGTCAAAATTTGACTTTTCTTCGCCTCGTGAAATGGAACAGTCAAAATTTGACCGAATGATATATTTTTACTATTGCACAAATATAGGCAGTCAATATTTGTTTTATATATAATGATATCACCTGTTTTATTTTCAAGCCATGGGATAGTAAAAACTATCGCATGGCTCCAATCACTGCAATCATGATATAATAAAAACTACATGCACTATCTATTATGGATAGCATCCAATACCTAATGTAACTTGGGCTATCTACTGTAGATAGCTCCAAACACATGCTATCTACTGTAGATAACATGTATCACATTTAAGCTTTGGGAGCTATCTACTATAGATACAGCATCCAACACTCAAATGTGATACATATTATTATCTATAATAGATAGGCCTACAGCTCCCAACACTCAAATGTAATACATGCTATCTCCTGTAAATATAGCTCTGAATACTCAAACGTGATA
Organism: Ophioderma brevispina; assembly: GCA_023653785.1. NCBI lineage: Eukaryota > Metazoa > Echinodermata > Ophiuroidea > Amphilepidida > Ophiodermatidae > Ophioderma > Ophioderma brevispina. The sequence goes on along the minus strand of JAMKCH010038717.1, from coordinate 10,575 downwards.
CATGCTATACTGTAGATAGCTCCCAACACTCAAATGTCATACATGCTATCTACTGTAGATAGCTCCCCTTAACACCCAAATGTGATACATACTATTTACAGTACTCCCAACACTTAGACGTGATACATGTTGTCTACTGTAGGTAGCTCACAACACTTAAATGTGATACATGCTATCTACTGCAGATAGCATGTGTAACACTTGAAGGTTGTGAGCTATCTACTGAAGATAGCTCCCAACAATCAAATGAGATACGTGCTATCTACAGTAGATAGCTCCCAACATTTAAAATTTATAATGCTATCTACTGTACAGAGCTAACAATGCTCATCCCTTAAAATATATAACTACTAACATAAACGATATTGCATGTTACAAGTAGCAAAGTTAAATATAGTTTAAATATAGTACAGTTTAATTATATTATTGTTTAATAATATCATAGTTTATATTATATTTTAATTATATTATATTATAGGTTGAAGTGCACCGGTTGTTAAACAACGAAGACTTCATGTATCAAAATGTGTAAGAATTGATGTCTTGCGTGTATACATACAGAGGCATGCATAATTTACATGATGCTCATCACACCACTCTGTATCGTGTACTTAGCTTATTCGGTTAACGGAATACAAAGAACAAAAGTCAACAAATCTTTGCATGCTGTTGTATGGACACTATAGGCGAACTTTATGACCTCATATTAGGGGCATTTACAAGCCATAGTGTATTATTGTCTTTCTTGCCCTGTACACATACAAAGAATATAAAAGTCAAGTATTTGCATACTGTTAATTGGACAATTTGTAAGCTTCATATTGGTGTCACCATAGTCATAGGATTGATGTCTTGTATGTATACAAATATCTATAAGTCAAGTCCTTGTATGCTATTAAAGGCCGACTCAGAAATTTCAAAATATATTTTTTTTGTGTATTAATTAAAAATAGTCATCTAGAACTAAAGATAGTCACCTAAAATTCTTAATTCCAAAGTTATAGATGAATCAGATTTTCCATTTTCATGCAGTAAATATTTATGCAAAGTATAACAGTGCCATAGGAGACAGTGTATAACAAAAATTCCGGATCCGGAATTTTACAACAAAGTTGTGATTTTCTATATGAAGGACTTCGATTTGAGCTTAGATATCTCACACATTGATTAGTATATGGACACGCATTATGTACATGCAAAAAATACGATTTGTTTGAAAATCGAGTGCGCCCTCATCGGGAAACATCTGTGTCAGCCTTTAAATGGACACTATGATGAGAGCTTTATGATGCCACTGTTACCCGCATTATGGGATTGATGTCGTGCAGGCTTCCAAAGAACAGTCACATCTTTGTATCCTGTTGAATGACCAATACACTGCAAAAACAGTGTTTAGAAAACGTGGTGCAAATTAGTGTTTAGAGATTTGACATGTTTCATTCCTAAACACTTGGCATCAAATGTATAAACACCTAATGTCAAATCCCTAAACATGTTTAGGTTTTAAACACGTTTAGATATAAAGTGTTTAGATATTAAACTGACATTTCAAAATGTTAAGAAACGTGGTGCAAAATAGTGTTTAGAAAAGTGTTTAATTTCTAAGCACTGTTTTTGCAGTGTATGTAAGCGTCATTGCGTCTTATTGGTGCCATTTACAAGCCCCAATGTGTCATGGCATCGGTTATAATTTTCCTCTGCATTAACCCTATCACTCGTGGCATACATTAATTAACATAAGACTGACAAAAGTTTTTATTTTTCTATGGCTTCCCGCCGACAAAGCAATCCTGAATCTTGGGAACGATTGCTAAGTTGACACGACAAAGTCCTCATAATCATTAAAAACTGTTTTATCTGTTGCAAAACATTTTCACTGTGCATAAATGTTGACTTTCCTTGTGAAAACAAAACATTTCGCTGTTCAATTCACCGCCGAATACGTGACACACGTGTGCCACAAACGCCCGCGCGATAACAATGAATATAAAAACGGAGATAACGCCTCAGATTGTATTTCTAGTATTTGCAGTGCGCTATCGAGTAAGTCGCAGTTATCGGCATAGCGGGTGTGAATTCTAGCAGCAGAAGTGTATGTTTTTGACACATTTACAGATATGTTATCGCAAAGTTTAATTAATGGTACGTGATGTAGAATTAGCCATTTACACAGTGCTCCAACTTCATTGATATAACGACAACATGATATCTTGATTTGAAAAACTTCAAAAGAGACGATGGCTTTGTTTATGTGATTTAAAAAAAAATAGCAGAGGTTCCTTTTTCTGTTCTGACTAACCTAAAAATTCAATCGAGTCATGATTCTGAACACGATTTCCATTGAAAGCAGTAGTCCGTCACATGTGATGGCGGCCAATAAATAGTAAATTACACGTCATCATTGGTTTAACATGTAAACCCGAAATCTTGACGGAAAATATGATATCAATCATTTTTTCATTCTAAACCGTTGGAGCTGAAGAACCAACTCAATTGTAAGGGCTGTTGTTTAATATTTATATATGAATAACGGACGAGGACGAGGTGGTAGGTCATGACCGGCTTACATGAAAGCGCCCAAATCGGTTTGTGCGTTTGCAGCCTACATTGCTGTAATCTATTTGATTCATTTGATAAGTTGCTATATTGAATGAGGCTTGGCCACCATCGTCTGGTCCGTCATTTCGTGTGACACACGCCCTCATTGTTTCTCGATGTTGAGATTTTTGGCGCGGTAGCATTAGTCTTTAAAGTCCTACAACCCCCTCGAAGTGGTTTAGTTGCAAATAATATGTTCGTTTTAAAATAACAATTTTGTAATTAAATCGGGGATTTCTAATTCTAATTCAACTAACCATACAGGCAAACAGTTGACTTTTAATGAAGTTCTTTGTCAATTATAGCATGTGCTGATAGTAATATACCAGCAGTGGTTAAGGAAGAACTTTCTACCCATCCAAGCGAGTCTGTGCACTTTCATACCTTAATTACCTATAATAATAATGATAATAGTACAGCTGCATTTCAGAAGTAAAAATATTGAGCGAAATTAACATACAATTTTTTGTGACAAATTAGTAACAAGCGCAGCACCTGCGCAAGACCAGAAACATTCTCTAGGACTGCACAGGTGTGGGTTATAGTTTATCTTATTGATAGATTGTAAATCCGACGATTGAACATGTTACATCTCCTAAAAATCGCAAGACACATGTTCACAAGTTATTCTTAACACCTGAAGTTCAAATGCTAAACATTATAAGGCCCTATTCCAAAAGGTTTCTTTTTAACAACGGTTTACTGCAGTTTATCTCTTAAGTAGTGTGGTATATGGTATACTATTTTGCACTAAGGTAAAAGCATGAAATTTGTCATATTATACCAAAAGAAATAACGTTCTGCACTAATATTATCTATATTACTTAACCTTTTTCATAATTTTAATGAATTGTTGCTTATTACCCTACTACATTAAAGATAAACGATTGTTTAGTTAAACGACTGTTAAACATCTTTTTGGAATACGCGCCGAAGTAAGTGTTAAAAATTCGGACGACATGATATTTTTTCAAAGACCACGATGTTTAAATTTGAATACTAGTTGTTGACGACATCGACAGTGCTGTATTTTAAGCACGTAAAGCTTATTCTTATGTTATACCTAAAAGTACAACATTATTTGAATTAAAGGAATGTGTGTTTTGTAGCGGAACAGATCTGACCAAATGCCTATCTTTCAACCAATAGAGGTGTATTTTTATTTTCTTGGTTGTCCTAAAATGCGTTGAGTACTTGAAAATTGAAAAACAACCATTTGGATTTATAGTGAAATAACCTGGTTACATTATCATTATTACAGCTCTGTATACCTCTAACCCTTAACTGACTGAAACCAATTAAACTGAAACCTTTCAAAATATAAGTTTCAACGCTTTGAAAGGGTTAAGCGATGTGAATATCAACGAAACTTTTGCCTGTGCACGACATATGGAATGATACGATATCAATGAAATAATTAATTGTTACTAATTAGCGTTATACGTGTTAACATTCGATTCATGAGTCAAGATATCGCACGTGGGGGGATACGGCTTATTCGATTAACAATATGCGCCGGTTTGTGTACGGCTGGGTTAAGCAAACCACGGCATGCTAACATATGAATTTTACATATATAAGTCTGTATATATTGTAATTGAATTTGTTTAAAATGGGAATATTAAAATCAAAATGATTGATGATATTTGACAGTCTGAGATATGAAAGCGAGATCTACATACGATAATAATTTGTCCAAAGTGGGGTGATGTTAGGGAGCGAATAAGGAGACTGCAAACGATAAAAATCAAAACGCTTTCGTTAATATTATCCTTTGAAGGAAGGGAATAGGAAACAAAATATTAGGAATAAGAATCTAACTGTAAAGTTGACATATATGTTTCAATTAAAATTTGATTAGAAACGTTTTTCTTCATAGAAATGAATGATATCAAGATAACAATAGCGACTTAAGTTACTAATAATCCATGTCGCATATGTAGTGCGCGAGCGCACTGGTATTACAACACCAAAGTGTGTATAGTTTAAAAATTGACATTAAAATAACACGATTTGCGTATAAAAACCCATACACTCTATATTTTTTTACATAAAGGTGTCGTCTTATGATCGTTCCAATTTTTCAAGGGGGCAAGAGGTGGCAATGTGTTGTGGTGCATATAGGGGTGTGAAGTTGTTGAGTGTTTGTAATAAAAATTGTGGAGAGGGTTTTCTAGCGAATAGGATTCGGAATACAGTGGAAGTGGATGTGAGATGCAATTGGGTTTTGACAGGGAAGGGAACGATAGATGCAGGGTTTATTTTGAGGAGGTTGGTTGCCAAAGAGAAATATCGACTATAAAGAGGAAGAAGAAGATGATAATGTGTTTTGTAGACTTAGAGAAGGCATGTGATAGGATCGAGGGAAGTGATGGGTGGGCGATGAGGAAGCGAGAGATACCAGAAGTAATTGTTAGAACAGTGATGAGTTGTATGGAAGGAGCAAAGATACGGAGTTAGCGTCGGGGTATGATTTGTCAGGGGTTTAAGGTGAAGGTGGGTGTGCATCAAGGTTATTGGCTTTCGCCGTGATTTTTGCAATTGTGATTGATAACGGTGACGGAGAGTGTAAAAAGAAGGTTTGATGAGCAAGATGTTGTTTGCTGATGATTTGGTTTTAATGTGCGAGAAAATGGAGGGACTGAGGGAGAAGTTTTGGAAAATGGCAGAAGCTTTTGGAGTAAGGGTTTGATCAAGCGTAAACCTTGGAAGACAAAAGTGCTGGAGCGGGGTGGAAGAGGGAGGTGGTAGGTGTCAGGTAGACCCATGTGGTGTATGAGGAAAGAGAGTAAAACGAAATTCGGTTTGTACGTGGTGTGAGAAATGTGGGAACTGGATCCATGGGAGATGTACAAAGATGAATAGAGTGACCCCAAGCTTGCAAGAGATTTTATGGGGGGGGACGAGGCGAGAAGGTGCTGGAGGGATGGTGCACAACAGGTGGAAAGTTGTGTGATGAGGTTTGGAATGGTTGAAGGAGTTCACATACCTGGAGAAAGGCGTTAGGGGGGCGGTGGAGCGAGGTGGCTGTGAAAGCTAGAGCGAGGTGGTGGGTGACTTAGGGAATGTGGGAGAGTTGGTGAGATCAGTGATGGTGTATGGGAGCGAGACTGGTGTCTGGCGAAAATGAAGTGGAGATTCTAGGAGAGGACAGAGAGGAGAGAGAGAGAGAGAGAGAGGGAGAGAGATAGAGGAGAGAGAGAGAGAGAGAGGGAGAGAGAGCGCGAGAGGAGAGAGAGCAATGATGAGAGCGATTTGGTGTGGTTTGTGATTGCTTGATAGGATAAAGATGAGGACTTGATGCGATGTTGGAGTTTTGGAAGAAGAAAGAAGACGGTGGACCGGTTGGCGAAGGCATAAACAGTGTACGCTGGTATGGCCACGTGATGCGAAGGAAGGACGGGCATTATTTAAGAAGGGCGTTCGAGGTGGAGGTTTGAGGAGGATGGGACGTCCAAAGAAGACTTAATTGGAAGAAGCAAGTGGAGGAGGAGAGTGGGGGGTGGGTTGAGATGGAGGATGCATGAAGCGTTGAAGGGGAAGGGAGGGAGTAGTAGTTGAGCTGTGAATCCGGCCACCCTCGTTCGCGGGGACACAAACGGATGTTAAAACTTTGGTTTTACTACTTTACTACTGCGTTTTATGATCGTAAATATGTTATGGTCTAATATGAATACGAGGGATATTTTTAAGTTGAAGATGAAGAACACGTAAAGGCCGCGTATTCCTCGCCCAAAAGCTGAAGGTTCTCAGGTTTTGTCAGGCCATAACTCACTTTCTGGGAATTACTGACTGCAAAATTTGCTGAACAACTTAGACACCAAAAGAACACTTGCGTGCAGAACGCATTTTAGAAAACAAAAAAAAATGTTTCAAATGTAAAGATCTTAACACCCGATGAACACTTCCAGAATACACCCAGACGTCTGAACCCAAAGCAATTTCAAAGAGCAAAAGAGAAGAAGGGACTTGTTCTGAGGCGTGGAAAGTGTTCTACATCTGAAAAATCCAGAGGCGGGGGGAGGTTTCCGTAACCTGACCCATCTGACACACTTTTTTCTGACACACTTATGAATTCGGAACCGTGCGGAATAAAACATGTGCTTTATTGCGTGAAGGGTTCCCAATTCATAGGTGTATCAGAAGAAAAAGTTTGTGGGAGATGGGTCAGGTTATGAAAACTCCCTCCGGAGGGGGTCATGTGTTCTGGCAAGTTTCCATACAAATCCAGAACGCCTGAACACTACAAGATGTTTCTAATCGGAAAACCTCGTTCAGGATGTGTTTGGAATGTGTTCAACCCGAAACGCATCTGGACACGTCATTTGTTCGGGCACAAATTCAGTTACAAACAAATGACAAGTCGGAATGTTTTCGGATGTGCTGGAGACTTCGAACTGGGACTAAAGGTATACTCATTCCGAATCATCTGGACGAGCCTTAGACCATATCATTGTTTTCATATATGTTCTGGGTGGTTTGGACGCTTTGTACGTTTGAACATCCTAAATGCGTTTACATGCGTTCTTTGCATCCAAGGTGTTTTGCACAAAATTTGAACACGTGGGCACATGTTTGTACTGCGTGCCCAATTAAGACTATTTTCATATACACTAATCATTTTAGTCTTTTTGTACATCATATATTTTAAACGAAACTGTGTTCCTGTTGCTTGGCTATAGCACAGGTTAACCACCTCTTTCTACTGCTATTTCCCCTGACCATTTCAGGTTGGTTTAAGTGTTGTAACATGAACATGAATTATTCAATATACGGCCTGTAACATGTGCAAATTGAGACAATAAACACCTCGAACAGAGCTAGTATAATTGCCATTTTAAATCCAGACCAATAAAGAGAGAATAAAAAGTGATGCGTCATAGATAAACATTAAAGCCATCAGCAGGGGACCTTGGTACTCTAATGGACGCGGCAAGAATAAACATACGAAAACGATTCAATTATCTTGGCGGGAGTTGGAATCGATTTTTCGCGCTGAAACAGGGGCATCAGACGACCGTAGTTGCCGCAATGATTGATTTAGCGTTTAAGGGACGCGTTACTATTATATACTGCTAGTTAGCATAGCAGGGCGAAAAACATTTGAGGAATCGCGGAATTTCCTTGAGGACTGGGTTGCCATGGTTACGGGTCTATTCTTATAACATCCTACGTGACTTTACTTGTACAAAATGGTAAATCACTCACATTTTACCACATAGTTATACTTTTTGAGAGAGAGAGAAAAAAACACACAAAAAATTCTATAGAAACAATCTCGATTGTCCCCTGCGAAATTACTCAGATTCTGCAGATGAGTAGAAAGGTTTAAAAAATAGGAATAGTTTCTTTCAACTTTGATAGCCTTCTTTGACTTTTGAAGAACCCGATCTCATTCAATCACTTTTAAAAAACGTGAACGAAAGGTTTCCCGAGTTCCCTATGCAATCTACACTGCAAAAACGGTGATTAGAAATTAAACATTTCTAAACACTATTTTGCAAAACGTTTCTAAACATTTTGAATATCTGTTAATATCTAAACACCCTATATTTAAACATGTTTAAAATCTTAACATGTTTAGACATTTGACATTAGGTGTTTAGACATTTGATACCAAGTTTTTAGAGATTTTATATGTTTAATACCTAAACACTAGTTTGCACCACGTTTCTAAACACTGTTTTTGCAGTGTATTGGTGTAAAAGTAAATCCGCATATTGACTCTCTCTCTCATATGTATCTCTGACCCAGTCGCTTTAGGGAGAAAGATCTTAAAATAATTTATTCAGAAGTACAGTTTGTGCAAGAAAAGCAGCCGCAAAATAATTAGCCCCCCCCCGCCGACACAAATAATATATTTATTTTGAAGTGTGATGTGTTATAATACAGAACGTAACTGAATTACTGACCTTTACCTGTCTACGCATCCACCCCTTAAAATCGGTTGTCTATAACACAATAATGTAAACCTCATTACATGTAGTTACATTAGTCTTACGCATAGTTTGAGAACGGAAATTCGCTTGCAATGCGGAAAACTTGAATTAGGTAAAATAACTCTATTGAGTACAAGCATTTTTTATTTAATTTACCTATATTTTAATTAATGTTTATGGGTATAGTGTTTGTGCTACGGAAATATCAAGTATTTTGGGTCTTTGTGGGTTACTAGACCTGTGTATCAAAAAGAGATTCTTGTGATTGTTATCTACCGTAGATAGCAAAACTTACAACGATTTTACTTACATTTGGACGGCTTCGAAGTTCATTAAAAATCTATAAACATTTGGAACTTATACTTTTATTGCTACCATTTTGGAACCAGTCGTGTCTTGATAAGATAGCCTGCAAAAGTTACTAGCTATTTGGGTATCATGCCATCTAAGTATGTGCCTTGTCTTCAACAGAATTAAGCATAGCCACCAGTGGATGACCTCGCTTTAAGGCATTAGACAAAATGGTGGATACCCAGATGGCATAGATACCCAGATGGCATAGACACCCAGATGGCATAGATACCTAAATGGTCAGTAAACATATACACTTCTAGTCTTAGTTATTTTAGTATTGACCTAATTGCCTAAGAACTTTGTTCTTGTTAATCAAATATTTCAATTCCATGTGGGAACAAAATAAGCAAAAAGTATTTTCATTTGTTTGACTTTTGAGAGTGATTTTGTTTTTGTTGCGTTTAAATAAATTTGGGGTAATAAAATTTAATCTAGAACTCACAAATTGTGCACGGAAGCGACCATAATTATTTGTGAAATAAAGTTCCCGGACTTCATGCATGCCATGCTTTTCTCATCTTCGCCATCATGCCACCACGCGAGAAAAAACGCCAATCGGGATAACAACACGACTAGCGCACTTCACCGAGGATCGATCGTCACGGAAAACCGCCACAAAATAATTAGCCCCTCGACACATCAGCTATATTATCCGTGGCTATTTGCGATTGTTTTAGCACGGGTAACACAAATACGAGCGTGTTTGGAGAAGTTGACAAATGTGTTTATATTGTAACTGAACGTAACGGAATTACTGACCTATAACTGTCCGCTTGTCCGCCCCTTAAAATTGCTTGTCTATAACAGGGTTGAAACATCATCAGCTACATTACACTCACACACGGTTTATTACCCAAAAACTACATATGGCTTTATTGCTTTCTCGCCAAATATAGGGCACTCGAGCAGGTATAATAACAAGTCTATTGGATGCAATCAATTTATACTTCAAAATACTCTATAGAACAGCTCTGAATAAATGTGAATCTGGAGGACTGTTAAAATAATGATAACAAATACAACGTAACAAAGACAGATCGTTTGCAGAATGTTTCGCCGAAAGTTTTGATTGCTATCTTCTACAGAGCATGGATTGATATTGCTCCAGCTGACATAACTTAGAGGCTATCAAGAAAATGTTCCGCAGAAGTTGGAAACTTTTTTCAAACGAGTAGGATAAGCCCGTAACCATGAGAGTCAATGTTCAGTTACTTTAGATATTAACTTTCAAATGACTAGGTTGTTACGATATGCTTGTAAAACAAGCCCGATAACAAGGTACGTCTTTTTAAAAGCTCGTGGTATCACGCCTACACCGACAAACTTTCATTTCTTAAAGTTGGACATGTCTCCACACAAGACATTTCTACTTCAATTAGACATGTCCCTTGTAGTCGGTTTTGAGAAGACGTCTAAAATACACGTCTACTTCAGTTTGATATGTCCCTTGAACCCGGTTTTGAGAAGACATGTCTAATATAGGACATGTCTCTGCACAAAACACATCTACTTCAGTTAGACATGTCTCTTGAGGCGAGTTTTTAAAGACGTCTAAAATAGGACGTGTTCGTCTACTTTAGTTAGACGTGTCCTTTGAAGCGGTTTGAGAAGACATGTCTAAAATAAGACATGCATGTCTACTTCAGTTAGACATGTCTACCTTTGAAGCCGGTGCGGCAGGAGA
>JAMKCH010038716.1:0-14188 GCA_023653785.1 Ophioderma brevispina | reverse complement strand
CTAAAATTGGGCTAAAATTTATCTGCTATAGGTAACATGTTTACAAATGGGACCTCAAGAACTGAATTATGCATTGCCTCTTCTACCTTACAGATCGTCATCTCCATCTCCACACTCATCGCTTCCCGTGTTTTTTAATAGCTTTTTTTTTTTACATGTTGGTTGCACTTTCAAACTTCAGGTGCATTTCCTGATCTTAACACCTTCATTTTGTTTATAGTTCACCATCCTCGAGAAAAGGTTATTTCCAAATTAAAGGGTCATCCGGACTGTGCCCCAGGCATAGGCCACTGTGCGTCATCTATCTCCCCAAGTCAATTTCGCACGTAAAAGTTGGCACACATACTTAACATGAGATCAGATAATATAAGAAATCTCGGCTTTTTTTTTAAAAGTGATTTAGAAATTCATCTTTTGGGTCCAATTTGAAGGGGTGGTTGTTGACATACGATTAGACCCACATATAATTGGAATAACCGTGCATATAGAAAACAATAGAAAAAAAATGGATTATATTCCAACAATTACAGTATTTTTTTTCAACCAAAACAGTACACTTGTCAAACCTATCCGTTTTCGCAAGCCTCATGGGGAACTATAAAACCTCATTCACCATAACCACTCTTCATCCAGAGTCCGTTTTGGTTTGATCCCACACCCCCCCGTTTTTTTTCCTGCTAGGGTGTTGAGTTTCTTCTTGGCATTTTTAGGTTGACCCGTCAAACTTCACGGCCTCTGCGCGCTTTCATAGTTTTAGTTGCGCATTTAGACGCATGCACGGCGCAGCTGCGGATTTTACGCGCGAGTCCCACGCAGAACGCCACGCAAGAAGCATTTTTGTTGGAAATCGAACAACTTGGCACAGTGCCAGATCTAGTGCGCGGAGCTAACGTGACCTAGCCTCCTTAAAGGTATTCTCAATAAATTCCCACCCCTCTATTTTATATACTGAAGCAGGTATCGCCTTTATTTTCATTTGTAAAGTTTTTTTTTTTTTCACATGCAAAACTGTGTTTAAATTAATATATATTGGGAAACGTTATGCACTAAAGCGATATGCCTATAGGCCTATACATATTACGCACCAAAGACACAAAAAATACGTTTGTGGCGCGACTTGTAAAATACTTAAAAATTGTGTGCGTATCATGTGTTTTACCAATGTAGTGAGTGGTCCACTATATTCACTGTATCGTGAGTCGTACATGGGTAATTGAACCTCTCTTGTTTATACCTTTTAATATGAAACCAAGAAAGATTAATGGGTCATAATATGATACTGCGTGTGTATGAAATTGATGACGCACAAATATGAAACTTGATCTATACACTCAAAAAGTACTTTTGTGGCGTGTTGCTCAATATTTGTAATTCCAATATGTTATTGGATGAGTCATTTCTACTACTGTAAAACCAGGATACAGGCCTATATAAATACACGCAATGCACACTCTGCTAACAACCCTATTTTAACATCAGTCTATTGTTCACTTCATTTTGTATTTATTTGTAATATCACTAATCTGCTAAATTATAGTACAATTAAATACTTAATCGTCCTGCCATACGTGGATGGCCGACGCCCTATCTGTTTGCTAAGCTGAATGAAAGAAATACATCTGATAATCAGTCCTATTGACACTTCTTATTTGTTGGGGATAATTATGGTACTAACGCATTTAAATCTTAATTTCTAAAATTTTTTTCAACTGAAACACAAGATCGCCCCATCTATCTTTCTTAAAATTTACTTTGCGCTACGCATCGTACGATATAAAAGATGACATTGTTACCATTTTGCCATAGATAGATCGTAATTAATCCGTTGAGGAGGGAGTTATATTCCTGCAATCCGACCGCGCCGTCGATTGCGCGACTCTCAAACTGGATATTTCCCCGATTTGCGAGCTACTCTCAAACTGGATATTTCCTGGATTTGCGAGACCTTAAAACTGGTATGTCTTTGGTTTCGAGACTCTCAAACTGGGTTATTCTTCTCGCTCTGCGAGACTCTCAAACTAGATATTTCCTCGATTTGAGAGATCTTAAACTGGGTCTAACCTTATTGTGGTCTGCTCTCAAAATAACCTCAATCGAACAATCCTAATTCTACATCTCCTCAAAGCCCAACAAAGAGATGTCAGAAATATACTTTGTTCCCTCTCTGATGTGACCCACTTGGACACAGAGGTGTGAAGGAACTCCCGGGGGCCGTGTATTCAAAGGTGCATGTTAAAAATAAACCTGTAAAAAAATAAGGGATTTGAATGGCAGCTGGGACTACACATGCAGAACGTAAAATCACTGGAGCGTAAAAATACGAAAACCCTGCAGGGAACGTAAAATAAACAGGTAAAACCTCATCTTCAAACGTATTGTGGTTTTGACTTGTTTAAAACAATCTAAGAATAAAAACGTTAATTACAATCCTCTGACCAAATTTTACACGTTGTAGGCTATGGAATCGTCAAACGTTTTATTTACGTTACCACGTGGGAGTAAAAAGTTATATTTCAGGCAAACAATTTTGAGAAAAAAAAGGCAACCAAAGGGGAAAACGTGAAGAAATAAAAGATTTAAACCAGTTTATCGGTAATGCACACATTTCTAATGTCACCAATACTTATCATCATATGAATAAACTTATCATGTACCTTACATAAGATTCGAACCATGGGGCATTTAAGAACAAGTCCTAAAAAAAACCCCCCTTAAAAAGCCACTACACTACATGACTTTACGGATAGAAGATGCTTAAAATTGAAATAATTATATATATATATATGTGGTACTACTTTTTTTTCAAATTAACTAAATATAATACAAAAAAGGAGGAAAGAGTTTTAAAAAACTATTTTTAAAAATGATAGCGGAAAATAAGATTTGCATTTTTTTAATGGACGTTCTGACGACGTATTAAAAACATTATAGGTAAATGACGATTTTCATAGTCATATTCGTACAGTAAAAACAAGAGTTACAAAAGAACGTAATATTACGGAAATATAACATTAAAACGGTAGCGTATAAATACGACCTTTTTAAAATGTTACTATTAGTTTCTAGCCACTGTTTATTTACATTTTTCTGCTTCCAAATTGTAAGTTATGTTTAGGTATAGGTAATTAAGCGTGACGATTATTGAATTAATTGGGTTACCGTAATTTAAAAAGGTAAAGTCTGGTAAAATTAGGAACATTTTTACAGTGTGGAATGATGCGTGGACATGGACTTCCGAAATGCACCCTATAAACAAGTATTTCCAACCGACTAAAAAACATACCTAAACAAGCATTTTGTGTTTTTGCTTACCATAAACAAGTCTTTTTTGTCAGTTTTTGTCCGTAAAAACAGGTAGCAATGCATTGTGTGATAATACCGTTATTATCGGCTTTGCTCATGTTGCTTACTTGCTTGCAATTATTTTTTTATGATTTTGTCTCGCGTATATCAAAATTTCAGGTTACGAAAAAACAATAACCTTTTTTCCTTATTTTGCTGTTTTTGACCACCCTAATCAATGTCGCACGTACATCACCTGTTGGAAAAAAAGGACCCTTTTACGCGTGTTTTTTTTGTTCCACCCATCATATACACCTTTGAATACAATGCCCCCCCCCGGGGAAGGGAAATGCCGTTTAGGCTATAGAATTTTAAAGAACATTGGCTTGAAAAGGTGTAAGAACGTGTAAATTTAAAGGGTCATAAATTTGAAAAATGAAACATACCTAAGTATAGGCCTACATCGTGGGATATCTCTTTAAAATAAAGCTTTCCTGAAAAAAAGGACAGCTGCGGTGTTTGATAGCCCGTTTTAGGAACTGTCAACAAGAAACTAAGGTAAGCCAATGATTGACAGAACACAATCTTTATACCCAAGTATAGCAAATAGTCGTAAAAATGTTAAATAAAAATGTTAGTAGCTGTTAGTACATGCACCATAAAAGTCGGGAAAAATTGTGAAAACCATGTTGGAAACCATTTTAGATAGACTAGGGTACAAGGGGGTTAATATGGACCCCTTAAGCAAGATCGCAATTTCCAAGAACTTTATTTATTTTTATAAAAACTTTTCATTATCAATTATAGCCTTGGTTCGTGGGTAGGTACAGACCAACAAGATGTAAAGATAAAGTTTCCTACATGGGGCTATATGGTGTCCCATATTACCCCCCCCCCCCCCGAAAAACGCATATCCGCCATTTTTAAATTAGCGTGAGATAGGAATTTGCTACATGATTGATTACATGGGTAAGTCAGTACTACAGGTTGCAATGGTAAACAACCCCAAACCGGGGCTCACGAGAGTAAAAACTCAGGGATGTTTTAAAACGTCAATGGACATAATAAGAAAACGTGTGGAAAAATTTTAAATTAAATATTTCCTTTGGACTTTCAGGACACTCCCTCCGTGACGGTGCAACGAGCGATTTTGAGGCCACCCAAGGATATTGTGTCATAATCGCAATTTCAGATCGAGTAGCACTCAATACATTCTTAGCCTTTATATGTGGCTACAGAAATGTTCTTAATAGGTGATTTTGATTTCCATCCTTTATTTCAATAATAAACATAAGCTGAATTTGTATTGCTCCGATATACAAATTAGAACTTTCACAATTTTTTGTATCAAAGAAACATTTCGTCATCTTTAACCTTTCAGATGGGGATATTTTTGAAGGAAGCTTTACACCAAGTGTAAAATAAAGTACTCTGTTCATTTTTTTAAGAGGGACACCTGATATGTGAAATCTCTCGTTGTCCCTTTAATACCCAATTACAGTAGTCTGAAATGATAGTGTCTTCTTTTCAGTACCCAATAAGGAATGTCACTTCTAACACCCCTATTCAATTTATAAGGGTCCATATACCAATAATGCCCCGGATGTCCATATTACCCCCGCTTTACCCTATAGTCCTAGCTATCACACACAGAAACAAGTGAGTCACTTGCGATAAAGTGAGTCAATTTGTCGCGTATATTGAAACCTTTGCCTCAAAATGAGTCACCTTGACTCATTTGTGGACCAAGTGTTTCACTACGGATAAATTGACCTCTGCTGATAAGTAATTGACCGAGGCCAAAAGCACGCGTCGAGCAACGAGCGCTTCCCGAGATATCCCCTTTTGGATGTACATCCGTGTGTTCGGTATATAAACCCGTTTTGACGGGATAATGCCGAACTGAAGTTTTTCCTCCCAATCGATTTTAAACTTTGAACACTGAGCTTAATCTAACATATATGGGGGTAAATGTAGAACTCATGGAACCGGTTTAAAAAAATGGTAAACAGAAAATGCCGCGGTAAAAAGCCTACAGTTAAGTTATATAACCAGAACAACATTTAATTTTGATCTTAAACGCTGTACCATCAATTATGTTAAATACAGTGTAACAAAAAAAAAAAAAAATAAATGGGCCCCAATGATGAATAGCGACTGCGAAAATCCAATCCTGGCAAAAAATTTGAATCCATCCAGAAGAAGTTCACAAAGGTCATCCGGAAGCACATGTCGTGAGTCGTGACCGCATTATCTGCAATAGTGCATTCGATGACCACTCCGAGCTCCCACATGCACATGAAGTTCTTGATGAATTTCAATGCTTTTAAAGTACAACTGTCTTTGTAAAAAGGTCTGGGCGGTTATCATCCTGGCGTAATTCCACTCATCATCCTTTTATAGGATGACTTTCGGCGAGGCCAGCAGTCTATGGTCGTGTGGTGATCCAGAACTCAGAAGGTCTTGTTATTCAATAAACCCAGAACAGAAATTCCAGCAACTAAGTATTTTGCATTTACTTATACTGTTGGGAGAAATGCCATTGTCCTGAATAGCATCTACGAAACAGATTAAGGCCAAGACGAATCTTGTCTAGTAAAAATTGTGTGGAGAGCTATATTGACACACAAACTTTATTGTTTAATCTCTGACAGCGTTCGAAGTACTCTGGCGGAGGTGGTAAACTGATACAGTAATAAGAAGTTCGACTAGCTAACTTGTTTTGATGCAGACGTCATTGACTGTCACATGATGATGAAGTGAGAAGCAGCTTACTAAGTCTTACTACCAGCTATAATGCAAACATTTAGCACAGATTGAAACTAAGTCATTTTTAATAGATGTACATGTTGACAAATACAACAGCTGAACCCATTTTGCTAATACTAATGGCTTTTTTTTTTGACCTGCCATTAAATTTCAACCAAATCCACAATCGAGAATTGCCGCATGGAAGAGCCAAGTAATTCCATCAACAGAATTTGGCCGAGATTTTATTTTCCTGAAACTACGGGAGAATGCTTTGGTTGAGAGGGATATCATACGACTCTCTGATCCTGAAAACATTCAGTGAAGTCATGTGACAGCGGTGCATCTGAAGGCATAAACCATTACCACTTCCCTCCCCAAATTAACGGACAACATGATAAGCATCTTACAGGAAGTCAGGACCACGGGACTGCCAAGATTTATAACAATAGCGAGCCTGTTTTTGAACGCCATTATCCGAATCTCTGTTGAAGACATTGCAACTATCTCAAATCTCATATCCACAGCCATCCAATTCGTCTGTTTATACCTGTTGCTTCAGAATATTTCACAACATCATTACTTGGGCCCTATTGTGGCACTTTTCATATTCAAACAGCTGCCCCTGAGCTGAGACTGTCTAACGAAAGGACAATGGAAATTTGCAGATGTTATTGTTTGAATCCATGCAAATTTTATCCGTAAGCGCCTAGTTCACGGGATTGCCTGTAAAGGTGGTTTGGGCATGTTTGCTGGATCATTTTCAATCAGAAGTAGTACCAAAATGGCCAACTCTGGATTGCTCGAAAAAACAAGTGTTGGAGCTTATGTTAAAAAGGACATTTTGCTTGCAATGTGATAGCTAGAAACAGAATTACTTGGCAGGCTTTAGACAAGTACAAAATCCACATTACCTTGGTATGTCTCAAACCTTGCCAATGGATTATAATTTTAAAAAGCCAATGCAGACTGGTTTTCTGTTTTTTTTTATTCAATAATCAGATATAAATAGTCAAAATAAGGATGAACTGCTCAAATCTTTAAAACATAATTTTGTTTACTTCAGAATGGGTTCACTAATTGTAACTTTGTGTTTGTTTCTTCTTCAAATCTTGAAAGGAATGAGATTAAAGCAACATTTCCACAGATTTATGTTGAAGGGAAAAATTAAGTCTCCTATCAAGACAAACACGGGCGGCAAAACAAGCACATGCATGATAGCTTAGGGGTGTCTGCATTTTTTAGCCAAATGTGTGTAACCATCAAGCTATGTGATGTAAAATATTTGTCATACATGTAACAGTCTGGTTTGAGATTTGTATAAAAGTCTTAAAAATTGGCATTGATGGTAAGCACAATTGGAGAATCCTTTAGAAATGTGTCAAAATGTTTTTAATGGTAAAAGGTAGATGCTTTACCCCAGTGTATGAAAACAAGTTGGTTCAGTCATTTATATCAGCAACTGATTATTTAGCTTTTTTATCTTGCCCCCGAGCTTGCTCGGTCTATTTCTGTACACGTGTGTGCACATAGTACATATGTATGGGACATGTATGTCAGTTTTGTAATTTACCTCCTGCCCAAATGCTTGGGCAAATTGTAGCCAAACTTGATCAGAGGAACCACTAGCTTGACAAGTCATAGCCCGGGCGACAGCCCGGGCTCCACGACTTCCCAATATGGAGTGTCCAGTTAGAGTAACCTCGAACTAAGGAACCACTGGCCTAGGGTTCATATGTGGTGTACTCCAATTGGGGAGATGTGGACAAATTACAGGGGCGGATCCAGGATTTGAAAAACGTCAAAATTACCGGGGGCTGAAGGCTGAAACTTGTCCAAAATGGGCTGATTTTGCAAGATTTTACAGAATTACCGGGAGGCGCACACCCTCTCCGCCCCCTCCCTCAGAGATCCGCGCCTGAATTAAAGGGGCATTCTTTAAAAATCTATCAATTCGTTTTTCTGCCACAAATCAAATGCTATGATCACCCAACTTTGGTCAGTATAAGGACTGACCAAGCCCCATATGAGGGAGAGTACACAGATGGGGTCAAAGGTTATGTGGAGGGATTTTAAGGGGCATTCTGTCATCCTCACATTCTGAAGTGTTACACATGTAAATTATTGTTACACATTTCTGATTGGGATGAGGGGCAACTTCCCCGGGCAAGACACATGGTTGAAGACTGCCTTGTCTGGTGTTGAGGTTCATCTTGCGCATAAATCCACCTCACCGCAATGGGAAACAGCAAAAAAATGAATTAGCTTACTCTAGTAAGGGTTGTTTTACAATCAGCGTACCTCTTGGCTGAACAATACAATGTGACCCATAAAAAACAATGTCTGTACTTTTCATAAATGGGCTAATGCCAACTTAAAGAACACCAAAAGCACTTAATACAGTTGCAAAGAAACCTTTTGAAATGCTGTGGACTAACAAAAATACGTACATATATGGAAATGCTTAAAATCACCGTCTCATGATTGAAGCTAATATTTTGAGCAGATTAAGCACTGTACTAAAGAACATTGGGCAAACATTCAGGACTCAAAATAACATTGAAGCTAGGTAATTAATATCCAGAATTTTAAAAGAATGTGACCATTTGGTAACATGTCGTGATCAATTTGAAATTTAGTGGGTAAATCCGTCAAAAAATGTCCTCTCAATATTAGGCTATAAAGCTTACACTAAATTGCACAGGATTGCTGTTGTGATATTTGGCTGTTAAAAATCTAGTTTATGTTCTACAACATTGTAGTATAGTAAAACACTGGTGGCTACCCATTAAGTTTCCTGTATCACATGTCAAAATGTTAAAGTCGGTTTGGTTCCCTCAAAATCTGTCCTTTCCGGAAAAACATTGACGTTTCACTAATCAAAAATTGTTCCTGAAACCTCACACCTCCAAATTTTGGAAAACATACTCTTTGAATTTTACTATAATTCAAAAAAAAAGTGAATAATGAAAATAATGTGAAAGCCACATTCGTTTTTTCACCCCAGAGTGGTTAGAAATTGCCATGGAAATGTTCCGTCAAAATCTGTCCTCTCGAAAAATGTAAACATTTCATCAATCGTATATAAAAATTGTTTCACGGAGTGTGCTACTTCAAAAATTTGGAATTATATTCTTGACGGCCTACAATGCCAAAACATCAATATTGAAAAAATCATGAGACTTCATTTTTCACCCCAATAAGACAGCCGAGGTACCCTGATGTAAAACAACCTTAATTCCTTTTAGGACATTAAAGTAAAATAAAAACAATAGTTAACATCAATTTTTAAAAAAAAATTAGCTTTTGTTGTATCCATGAATTCAAGACCCCTTTAAAAAGACACACTACACTGATAAGATAAGACTCTTGCTGGAGTCTTGCACCAGGATGCAGACTAACATTGACAGATTTTGCCTCTGTGCACTCTATAGGCAATTTTTCAATACCAAATCCTAATCTTTATAAGGAAACCTTGTACTTGTAAGTTAGGACTGTTTTTGGGGGTGGCAAATCGCTGAAGTTTGAGTTGATAAATGTCTCAGGGCTACAAGCGTCCCCTATAATTCTATATTTCAGCTATTTGTACCCTTCTCCCTATAAATCCATATAAACTTCCAAAATCACTATATTCCATATATTTTTCTCCACAGAGCAATAAAGATGATGTTTTGCCCGATTTTTCACAGAATTGATCAAAAGTATTATTGCCTTGCAGGTCTCAGTTGCATTATAAGGAGCTTTTAAACAAAGCATACAGCATTGGGTATCTCCAATCTCAAATTAGCATGGTTGCAACCCATAAAGAGTCAGCCTTCAAGTCCTTTGTCAATTTGAGGATTTCTGGATTTGATAACTTGGTGGAGGCATAATCTTTTAGTTAGGATTAAAAACAGAGAAAATATCTTTTGTTCGCAATAATAGACCACTGCTTTAAATCTTTACAAATAGATACAGAAGTCAGAGTTGGCAAACTTGGACTACAACAACAATGAAGCACATTTGATGTTCTCCATGGGAGGGGGATACTCAGATTGTTTGGTTTTGAAGTATGCAGCTGGAGTTGAAACCCTTACCCATTTCTAAGGGTTCATTTTGGTTTAAAAATACCTATTTTCTTTATTTTTGTTCTTTTGTTGGAAATTAGTTTTGTTCAAGATTTTGGCTAAACACACATTTTGTGGTATGAGATTCAGATCTGCAGGTCAAAGCAAAGGTCAAGGTCACATTCTGTTGAAATTGTATTTGTGTTTTTACTCTTATTCCCCTTGATTGCTAATATACGTCAACTCTTGATCACTCCTACACGTGATCAATTACTTCAACTTTGTGTAAAGAATGACTGGCCCAAGATTCACCAGGTATGTATGTACATGTGTAGGTTGATCTCTAAAGACCCCTCTGTGACCTTTGAACTAATGTGGTTAAAATTATTAAATGTCATTTCTGGTGCAAGTTAGGTGCTATGACCATCACACTTGCTAAAAAATTAACCAGCCCAAAACACATACGGGTTGGACACAGACGGGGACACAGATTGACCTGATGAGCATGATATGAGCTTTGACCTTATTTTTTATGTCAAATGCAATTTCCTTAGCAAATGAGGTATTATGTTGAATCATGCTCAAATGAACCACTGGCCGAAGATTATACAGAGTGTACACAGATTGACCTTTAATGACCCCTACATTATCCTTGACACCTTTTTATTACAATCTGTAAATTGCCACCAAATTTGCTTTTAAAAGAACCACTGGCTAAGGACTTGGGATTGACCTCTAATGACCTATGTGACCTTTGACCATGTTTTGAGAAAAAAAAATGGCAAATGCAACTTCCTTGGTAATGATACATTGGTGTACAATGGATTCAAGTGCTGATATATTGACATTTGTTACGTTAAGTGTTGATAAGATAGAGGGATATAACAGAGGCTATTACCACTTCTAAAATACACAACTATTTGTGTTGCTAGAAGATAGCAGGAAGGCAAATGTACGATTTTTCGTCTGTAAAGTGTGAAGTTTCCAATGTATCTCAAAATGAATAATTTAAAACTTTCAGAAAACTTATTGCAATTTCTTCCACAAAACAACACCTCTTTGAATGACCTATGGATATTGGGGTCCAACATCAAAATAAGGTCAAAACTTCAATGGCTTGATTTACATACTTAAAATAATTATATTCTGCAGGAAACCCAGATTCCTCAAAGCAATACAAATAGGGATAGGTGCACAGTCAGAAAGCATCCCCCTCGTTTATTTAATTACCTACAACATGGGAATATTATCTTCATGTAATATAGTCAGTACAGCCAGATACGTCTCAGTTTTTGGCACATCATCTGTTCTAAGATTTAAAATTGCTGCTGATATACAATGGCAGCTCCACATTCCAATTAAAAAATACTACAAATTCCTATATTTTCCCTATAATTTCTAATTTTCTTGTTTCTCCCTATATTATCCCTATAACTTCTTCAGAGTGGCGTTAAATTTTCTTTTTGACATGGGGGATGGGGGTTGACGAAAGTATTTATGAATGGAACGGGGTTTGCTGAAATATCAATTACTATCACAAGCGTGCGCGCGAAGCGCGCAAGAATTTGCCCAATAGAAGCTAAAAATCCTGAAACCGTAATTGTAATTAGAACCAAAGCGCGCGCAATTTCTAACATTTTTAAACTATTACTGGTAAAAAGTATGGGTTATTTGGTCAAACATACAGGGGAAGCAGGTCATCAACAGTGGTGGGGATGAATCCCATTGACCATCCCCTCAGCAAAATATTGGGGAGGATATATCCCCCATCCCCCCCGGGATTTCGCCTATGATATTTCTGTTTTTTTGGGCCCTCTATTTAGCCCTATATTTTTTGCAAGGGTGCACTTGTAGGCCCTGTGTCTTGTTTTGGGTCTTGATTTCAAGTGTTTTCCTGGTTGTTACAATGCTAAAAGAGGGCATTCTTGTCTAAGTTCTTGATCCACAGCCTCGTCCCCCCGACTTGCCCTAAACAAAATGTTGATATTTTTATTCATCTGAACTGTTAGCCTTAGTAATCCTCGTGTGCCCATCTTACGTGCAAATTCGGCCGCATCTGTTAGAATTCGCAATTTTCTGTATTTTCTGGTCCGTAAACTGACAGAATACAGCACAGTTACCTATGGGACCGTGGAAATGAGGAATTGCTTCATTAACACAAACCAGTGCAAGATCGGGATCAGCTAAATTTTGAGAATGAGCTTTTCCAATGAATCTAGTGATAATAAATAAAACAGCATGGCTGAATCACGAAATGCACCTTTATATATTGGTCACCAAAAACTTACACATTTGGCTATGTTTTATCTGGCTGTCTTATTTTACAATGGAAGGTTTTAGTGAGTAAAGTTCAAGTAAGGAAAAATACTCATGAAAACATACTACTATCACTTTCCACCATCTAACATTTTAATCAAGCAAATGGTTTTTTAAAAAACCATATGCTTGATTAGAATGCCAATCAAATTTTGCTTGGCACATTATAACCTAATTTTTTAGCAGTCTCCCATTGAAAAGGTATTTAAAAGCAACCTTTGTGGGGATGTCAAGTTTGGTTTGGGTTGAGACCTCCCTCTTAGAGTCTGGAGTAGATGACCATATCTGCAAGGGACCTACAGCTCTACAAGATATGCAGATTTGGGGCAAAATTTAACACAATTTTGCCTTTTTTTCAGCCAAAGTTTGACGTGTTCTAGCAGCTTTTGTAAAATATTGGGCTCCAGATGAGGAAATTTGGTCTAATATCTATCCAACATTCTGAAAATTTAGTACTTCATTTCTATAACAAGATGGCATGAAAGTCCCCGGAGAAAGAAGGCAAAAAGGGAAGAAAAGCAAGAGAGGTCGCAAGTTTTGGTGGGGATGTTGATCCCCCCATTAAAATCAGCCTCTTTTGATTTGCATTCAATACAGTGTGCATTGGCTTTAGTGTATTAGTAATTTAACATCTTTTTTCATAATGAGACAAAGATAGAGGTATTGTGTTGTCAAAAAAACAAATAGAAAAATGACAAATCTTGCCTCTAGCTGGTGGCTGGATATTCACACAATGTTAAAATTCGAATCTATTTTTTAAATCGTTGCTGAACCTCGCTCTTCCAGTCTTGTACCTATTAAGCAAAGTTGACCATACCAAGAAACTACCTGTATAGGGGATGCACACAATGGGAAAGAGATTCTGACACAACAAAATGGGCGGAAAAGTGGCTTTGAGAAATTCCGAGACTGTCTAGCTGCAAATCTTTTGTTTTATTATTGGTGACAGTAAAGGGCATGATGAGCTTTGTGCAAGAGAGTTAAAATTTCCAGTTTGATAAAAGCTGTGCTGTCCTCCATTGGAGCCTGCACATTCCATTGCTGCAAAACTGATTGACACTGATGGTTAAAAGAATCAGGCGCATAGCCAAGGGGTACCGGATGCGGAGGGAGCCTAAACCCCACAAAATCTCCACAAAACCACACCCAGTGTTACATATTGTGAGACTGTCAGTGATAAACACTCCACCTAAGCTATTTGTGAGATGTGGTGAGATTCAGTGATTTACGATGCATGGACACAAGTGTGATTTTGTGAGATTCATGATTTAAATATAAGTTAATTATAGACTGGTGAGCTGTTTGTGAGATTCGGTGATTTCCTAGTCAAGAATGAATGTGTGATTTTGTGAGATTCAGTGATTCATACATGATAGATATCCTTCACTGAGATTCAGTGGTCCCCTTGGGAAATTGTTTGGGGGGTAGGGTTAAACGTATAGCATTTCATCTGCCAGATCACATACATAGCCTCAAAGTTAGCAAAATGGTCTTGAAAATACGATCTGCATGTTTCTTATTTATCAATAGATGTCATAATTATGATAATAACCTAATTTCTTTTAAGGTTGAAGCGTTATGGCTAAGCCATGCATTTCAAATGTAACTGGGACAGTAGCCCATGGTCCGCACTGTTTACTATAATCTTAATTTTGCAATTCCTCATTATCAGGTACTGGCTATATGAGTTTACAAATGCCTGCGCGTGTTCATGTTATGGCCCCCGGTGGCATGGTGGGGGGCCACTGCCCAGGTTTCCATTCAACTGAGTGGTGTAACTAAATCCATACATGACA
>JAMKCH010038715.1:0-26259 GCA_023653785.1 Ophioderma brevispina | reverse complement strand
GGGTGCCAGGACCACCTCCTTTGCACCGCCCCCAGAACGAACCACACCAACTTTTTGAGGTTCCTTTTATGACCCCAAAACATAAATCAGATGTTCCAAAATTTAAAGTGGCCCCAAGGGGGTTTATATTCAAGATGGCGGTCCAATATGGCTGCCAAAATAGTTTTTTTCACTAAAATGCTTAACTAAATCCAAGAAAAGTTAAGTCAAGAAAAAAATCAACACGGGATCCACATATTTAATTCATAATTAATTTTTAAATTTGTCTATTTTTGGTAGTTTTTCAACATTTTTAATTCAAAATGGTCGTCCAAATGGCCGCAGAATACAATTTTTCACTAAAACGTATTAAATCAGGTTATTAAGAACTTATCGTCCAAGAACATCCAATGAGATGAAAGTCTTAGGTGATAATGAATACATCTGTGGCCTAAATAATTTCATTCACATATTTTAAATCCAAGATGGCGTCCCAAATGGATGCTGCCGAATAGATTTTTTACTAAAATGCATTAAAAACAAGAGGATAACTAATTGGGGGTCCGAGAGGTTTCCATTAGTTTCAATTATAATGATAAATCTGTACCCTAATAATTTTATATTCACATGTTTGAATATAAAGTGGGAATTCCAAAATGGCCGCCAATATGGAGCCAAAATGGCCGTCAAGTGGACTTTTCCACTAAAATGCGTCACAGCAACAAAAATACACATGACTATAACAGGAATCATTACAGTGAACATATCTATAGATATAACTCCAAATCATATATAATATATATCTATATATATATATATATATAATATATATATAATATATAATATATATTATTATATATATATATCTTTATACTACGTTGAATCAAAAAAAATTGTGCCACGGTTGCAGATACCTTGATAAAGTCACTGAGTCATAGATTTTGGTTGTTGTTTTAATAAAGCAAATCTAATTACTCCCAAATGTTGAAAAAATGAAGAAAAGATTACAAATAAAAGCCAGATATGACCAATTTTTGTAAGCACACCTTTTTCCTCCATTGCTCAATGGGATTTACCCAGTTAAAGGGGGCAGGACATTTTTGGTATAAAAAAAAAAAAAAAAAAATTTCACGAATTTGGTCTACTAACGCTTAAAATGGAGCTGGCTTTAAATTTACTGAAACAGTTTTACAATGATCTCCCGCATCATTGTTTTTATTAATTAGCATAATAATCACCCACCTAGCCATACCTTAAAAAACGTTTTCCAAACATAACAACAACCCGCACATCCAGGGGTGACGTCAACCTGTTATTCGTGTTGCCACTAGGCACAGAAGCATGTGACAACACCCGATGCAGAAGCACACACAGCGTAAGTGACAAGCACTTTTGAACAGGTTGTTTGAAAAGAATCCCAACATAATTTTTTATTGAGGGGCAAATTAATATGATCGGTATTCCACTCTTAATAATTACATATTCTTGTTTATTTGTGCGAGATAGAACTTTATGCGCGCAAATCGTGATTTAATCACAGCAAGTGCTAATCAAAAATCACCGCATCCTGTAAATTTTTCCGGAATCAATTTGACCAAATATACTATTATCAGCAGATTACGTAAGTTCAAGCCGTTTTGAAAACATTTAAAGGCCGCTCAGAGATTTCATGAGGAGGGCGCCCTCATTTCCAAAACAATTCGTGTTTTTTGCATGTACATTAATTGCTTTGTCCATATACTAATCAACTGTGGTGAAATCGCTAAGATCTTAATCGAATTCTTCAAATATAGAAAATCAACAACTTGTTATAAATTCCTGATCCGAATTTTTTGTTATAACACAGTAGCCTATGGGACGTAATACTACACATAAATGTTTCTGCAATCAACGAAAAATCCGGTTCATCTCAATTTTCGGAATTGTGGATTTTAGGTTACCTATCTTTATTTCAAGTTGACAACTATTTTTCATTCTTACACCAAAAAAATATATTTCGAAATCTCTGAGTCAGACTTTAAATATTCTTCATTTTTCTCTCGGACTTTTTTGCACTTAGCGGATATTGTTGTACATACATACACAAGGTGTTTTTACAATTTAGCGCTTTATTAACAAAGCCAATGGATTTTCTAACCTCACACACGCAAAAATACGACTGCAGCTTACGCGTGTACCCCCTGCCTGTCATTCAATGATCACGACCGCCGGGGTTTTTTTTGGTTTGCTCTGCACAACAGAATACACCGTGCGTAGCTCACTATCTTGCGGCCGTGGTCTTACCCCCCTCTTATACCGTGCATAACTCGTGTTTTCTCAGTCCGAAGGCATGGCGGATCCGAGTTTTGGAAATAGAGATAAGCCTAGATGCCATGTGTTTCGTCTGGCCAGATGAAGGGGGGCCAGCTGTATATTGTAGATGTTGTGGCGCATCA
Source organism: Ophioderma brevispina (assembly GCA_023653785.1). Classification (NCBI taxonomy): domain Eukaryota; kingdom Metazoa; phylum Echinodermata; class Ophiuroidea; order Amphilepidida; family Ophiodermatidae; genus Ophioderma; species Ophioderma brevispina. Next base: position 23,845 of record JAMKCH010038715.1, on the reverse strand, counting down.
CCCGGGGCGCATGGGATGGGGGCATATAGACATGCGCCAATAAATTCATATCTCATCAATAATGAAAATTTCAAATACTTCCAAGGGCCCTATGTTTGTTTGTTGAAAGGCCTGCTGAAGGGAGTTCAATGTACTGGTAGGTAAGCTTAGCTATATGTTTTGAACTGTTTTGATGTTGCCATAAGTTTGTGTTCTGCTCCTGTCGCTTGGAGAATGATGTTTTGATGAAGATTCTGTGGTGCGATGACTGCATTACCCATACGGGGAATGCGTCCTCTCACCTACTGATTTTGCGGATTATTTTCATCATTCATTATCATAAATATTGCTTAGTGTATCGGCCAGCTTTCAATTTCACCATCCTTTGGTTCGGTATTCACAATACTTTTCGTCTTGTACGGAGTGTATTCATTGATAGGTCCGAACCGGAACCTATACCACGTATTTTTCCAGAAAAAAAAACTGAAATAAAAATCTAATTAGAACTTTGAATAGCATTAGTTGCATAAAATAAAAAAAATTTTAATTATAGGAAGATGAGGAAGGAAAAAAAAACAGTCTAACCTCGATGGGATTCGAACCTGAAATCTCAGGATCAAGAAACTAGAGCCAACCGCTTAGCTAAGCGTCTTTGTGTGATAGCAGTTGAAAATATATACTTAAGCCTGGTAAAACCTTACCTACTTATAACAGTCAAAATTCTAAATTTACCACTTTTGAGTAGCGAATATGATCGATTGTTAGATCTAAACAATTACTCCCAAATCGGTCCAATTTGGTCTCATTTGAAGAGAAAAGGTTGTTTGTATGACGTTTCCCGAGCATCCGAATGCTTTCGAAGACGGCTTAATCATGCGATCATTTGTCCTTCTCCTCCGATGCCCATCCTTCCCCCCCTCTGAGTGCTTATCGTGACGTCACGGGTCATTTAAATAAAATAAATCATAAAATGTCCCTTTTGGCTCAGATTTATGCTGTTTCGTATGTTTTTTCAGGCGTCTCCAACCCTGTTTGACACCATTCTAAGGGCGTTCCATGCGATACAATGTTAAAATGTTGGCTACAACATCATAGATATCTGGGGCGTTTTAGGGTGATTACCTGTTATTTTTCACTACGCAATGTTGAGAAGGTTCCCGCCAAAGCCTCTAGTCGTGAGCTACGGTCCACCTACGGGTGGTTCCGGGAATTTGGCGTCAGGATTTCTCATAAGGGGGCGCGCCCAAATTTTCCGGTCGCTCCGCTCATCCGGTAGACACGGACTTTTTCCCTGTCTGTTCAAAATTCTTAAAAGCTGGGAGGGAGGGGGGCGTACTAGAAAGAGAATGAAGTATTAGCACAAACACTGACAATTAAATACCCAATACGATTACGAGTGACTGCATCCGGGCCGGCAATTCTACAGCTAAACCCCGTAGCAGCCTCAGAAAAACGCACACTCGGTCTCAGATTTGCAAATTCTACACGGACATTCTGTGCTATTTTTGGTCTAATTGCTCTGATTTTTTTTTGTAATAAATAATTTTAAAAAAGATTTTAATTACCAATTCAAATTTTCTCGCGTCCGGCAAAACTGTCCATGGTTTATTTTCCCTTGGCATTTAATTTGCTACTTGTTTCTTGCTGGAGGCTCAAACCTAATATCATGAGCTTCGGTCCCCAGCCTGTACCTCGCTTCTCCTTCCAAAAAATCACCCTTCCGGCTTCTCAGAACTCTACTCTGGCTTCCACACTACAAAAGCACTTCACACCGCTCATCTTCCATCTCCATTTAAATTCCTCATAATCCATTTCCATTATTTGTAAAAATGATACGAAAGAGAAACCTTGTAAGATTTTAAATACCGCTGTCCGTCAGCTTCTGCACCTATCATCGTATGCAGTTCTGCACCCGGACGTCCCTGGGAGTAAACAGGATTACGTCACGCATAAGGCCTTCCAATTGTATGAAGCTCTCCGCCCGTTTTCTGAAGTGCCTTCTTATGACCAATTATATGGCTCTATTAAACTGTTGAAGTGCTGATAAAGTTAAATTTTTTGTTATTTTGCTTCGATATACATGTTAAGAATGTAAAATAATAAATCATACTGGTTCTAAAAGATGTCCTTCCCCCTTAAGCACGAATACGTCAATGTACGATATAGGCATAGCATATGAAAGTAATGATGCCCAGTCATAATCTCCTTCATTGATCTTCAAAAAGAAAATATTCACACACAAAATCTCACCCAATTACTCCTGATGTGTAAATAAAAAAGGGTTTCAACACTGCTACTGTAATCCTGGTATAGATCCAGTTCTGCCAATTAAAGGCACGAAACTCTTTGCACTATCCTAAACATGGGAAGATCTGTTTTCCTTGCTCTGCAACAGGTGAATTGGGTGTTTGGATTCGTCATATCAGTTGGCACATTAGTATAATAAATTCATTGATAATCCGTATATAGTTGAAATATCAAGAAAATGTAGCATAAGTGGAGGCAAAGTCATCACGATATGTGATATTTGGTGCATTCTCACAAACACAAGTTTAAATTTGTGTAAATCCCCTAGAATGGCGAAAAAGGGGTATGCTTACCACTTTGGTCATATCTGGCTTATTTATTTAATCGAATTTTTTCATTTTTTCACAATTGGAATATAAAAATTAGATTAGTTTTATAAAACAACAAATCTATGATATAGTGATTGCATTTAAGGTCAAGATCATCTTTAATCCGTGCACAATTTTTTTGATTCACGTAGTAATATAATATAATATATATATAATATATCTAATAGAGAGAGAAGAGAGAGAGCGAGCACTTCAAGCATATTTTGTAGGATTAAATATGCCACCCAGATTTTCAACTTGGGGCTGTTGGGAACTGATTTGGAGTTATAAAATGTGGGTCTAGGGAACTGAATTTGGGTAGTTTTCGTGTTTAGAAACAAGGGTTTTGAGCTTGATTTTTATCAAAATTGAGTATTTTAGTAACATATGGTCAAAAGCAGATTCTTACATAAAATGTGGGAGTCTCTGGTAACTAAATAGGCTGAAAATGGGAGTCTGTTGAACGGAAAATGGGTCTGAAAATGAAGGGGGTCTTATTGGCGGCAAATACCCTTCCACCTTTCAATGTGGTAACCCCAGGGTCCGACGAAAAAGAAAAGCTTATTACCAGTCAAGTTTTGAGTCAAAGATAAGGTACCCGCCCTCCAGGAAATCGCCTGTGCTGAATAAGCAAGGAAATGTATATTCCTATTGTTCCCAACATTCAAACATGCCCCCATGTGCACAGCATTTGCAGAATTCCAAGACCCATAGATGCGTCTGTCCAAAACACAACACCTCACCACCACCTTCACCTGTCCATTAACCTGCTCTCATGATGGAGATTTGTCAACGCATTCCAAAAAAGATGCTACAACCGTTTCAAGGATACCATCGGGGGGGGGGGGGGTGCTTTTACAATTTACCAGCGCCTGACTGTCCTGCTCCACTAGAAGTGCATCAACGCCAACATCAACCAGCCATCGGTTGTTCAGCACCTCAAGGACAATGTGACGAAATTATATTAAACCCAGAATGCCATTTTCAATACTTATTGATACCCACTGCGTTCAACTGGAGCTGTATCCCGATTTGGCGCGACGTCAGCTTTGAGTTCTATGGTTGGCGAAGACGCAATTGAGTTGAATATAATTTTAACTCTGTTTGTTTTTTGATGTGATGAACGCCGATGGCTAGAGTAGACGGTTAAGTTTTTGGTAACTTCCTAATCGGTCTTAAAATGGGAGTCTGTTGAACGGAAAATGGGTCTGGAGAAAAGGAGGGTCTTATGGGGCCGGCACATACCCATTCCACCTTCAATGTGAGTAACCCAAAAAAAAAAAAAAAAAAAAACAGTGGTCCTACAGAGCTTATTTAAACAGTGCAAGTTTTGAGTCAAATGAAATCCGATCTGATTTGTCGTGTTGTCAATATCTTTATAACTTGTAAAAGCAAGGCTGTAAATCACCTTTTTTAAGTTGATACATTAATGTTGATTGAAATAAGGGTGTTTTTTGTAACATTGTTCATTTTGGAAACCATTTTATATAGCCAGGGTAATTGTTGTTTCTCGGTCAGTTTATCATTGATTAACTTCTTCAGTGTGCATACATTTGCCTTGCCATTCTTTTGGTTTCCTGAATTAATTTTGATCTTGTTCTCTGTGCATGTACATTTTGGTTTTGTTTTTCTCTTTTGTATATTAAGAGCACTTTTGTGATCGTGTTTTTGCAACCCATTCTCTTTAGCCAAATTACTTGCGTTTGCATTGTCAATTTTTGATTTAACTCTAGTTTATTTCTGTTTTATGTATTTTGGCAAGATTTCAATAAATATATTATTATTATTATTATAGCAACCCCGATGGTATCCATGGAAAAATTGTGCTCTTTGTGGAATCGTTGACAACATTGGGGGCAGTTTATGCTCGTCAGGTGATTGGTCTCCGATATACTGTAGATTGACAAATGTCCCTCTGGGTAATTGTAATTCTGCAAACGCTGTAAATGCGCAATGTTGTTATTGGCAACATTATTAATGGCACATATTTTGCTTCTTCAGTGGAGGGGCGCTCGCTGGGGGGGGGGGACTAGTTCCTTTTCTCGTACTCAATATTTGACTGTTAATAAAGGGAAACGAACAATCTTGGGTAAGAGCACAAACACAAGTCGGGACGCTTTAGCACACAGCAAAGAAATGGGAAGGCCACAGGAGGCAAAGATCCTCCTCCTATTTAGCGATAATATAGACAAGGTGGTCGTCAACACTTAAGGCCTGGACACCTTTGACAGGGATCAGTATAACAGAGGGAGATTTATAAGCAAAAAAGATAGAGGGACAAGCCATCTGCAGCGGTCGCACAAGTGGAAGCTGAAACCTTTCAGGCATCCCCAACGCACGACAGGTGCAAGACGGCTCTTTTTGTTTCGACGAGACCTGTGCAACACGGATACGGGTCCTTCTTTTACAGTACCGTCCATGAATTCATTGAACGGTTGTGAGTTCTTTTGAATGCACTTGTTTTTCTAATGTATCTATTTTAGTAAAAAACTTCCCCCCAACCAAATTGTCCTTAATTTGTCCACCGATGGCTGGTTGATTTTGGTTGTTTGATTCCATTTCTAGTGCGCTAGACAGTCAGGTCCTGTTTTACACTGTAAAAGCACCCCACCCCCTCCCCCGGATGGATCCTTGGAACGGTTGTAGCTTCTTTTTGAATGCGTTGACAAACTCCTCCATCATTAGGGCAGGTTATGCTCTGTGTAGGTGATGGATGTTGATATTTTGTACTTGGGCAAACGCATCTATGGGTCTTGTAAGTCTGCAAATGCTGTGAATGGGTCAAGTTTGATGTTGGTAACAATAAGAATGCACCATTCTTTCTTATTCAGTGCAGGCGACTTCCTGGAGGGCGATTACCTTTATCTCTGACTCAAACCTTGAGCTGTAACTAAGTCCTGTAGGACCTTGGGGTTACTTATATTGAAAGGTGGTATGGGATTTGCCGCCCATAACACCCTCATGTTCAGGCCGATTTCCGGTCCATAGACTCCCATTTTAAGCCTATAATTTCCAGCAGACCCCAACATTTTATGTAAGAATCGGTCTTGACCGCATTCATTAAGAAGCTGTTTTGACCACATTTTTAATGTTAAGATGCTGTTCCTTGACCACATTTTACTTAAACTACATCAATTTTGATAAAATCAAGCTTCAAAAACCCTTGTTTCTGACAAGACTCTAACCCAAATACAAGCTATTATATATAGTAACTAGCTTTAAACCGAAACCTTTCTAGTCTACGGTATGTATTTTTGTTTCTGTGACGCATTGTAATGGAGAAAAGTACACTTGGCGGCCCATTGTGGCTCCATTTTGCGGCCATTTTGGACTTGCACTTTATATTTAAAACGTGGATAAAATTATTTAGGTACATGTGTATTCATTATCATTGAAACTCATTGAAACCTCTCGACAGTTCATTTATACCTCGTTTTTAATGCATTAATAAAAAACTATTTGGCAGCATTTTGGTCGGCCATCTTGAATTTAAACTAATGTGAATGAAATTATTTATGTTTCATTATCACCTAAGACTTTTCATCTCATTGGATTTTCTTGCCAATTAAGTTCTCAATAACTTGTTTAATACGTTTTAGTGAAAAATCTATTTTGGCGGCCATTTTGACCATTTTGAATTTAAAATAAAAAAAAAAAAAAAAAAAAACTGTGAATGAAATTATTTAGGCACAGATATGTTAATTATAGCTATATATTGATCCCATTGATTTTTTCTTGACAATTACTTTTCTTCCCAGGTCAATTCATTTGATCCAGTTGAAAGTTTTGTTCCATTTTCCGTGACGGACTCACTGGTTTCAACTGTTTTTAACTGTGTTTTAAATGGGGGGCTAATGAGTTCAACTGGTCCTAAAAAAACTAGTTGTATAATTGTTCCATTTTCCGTCACCGAATCAACTTTTTTAACTGATTTCAACTGGTTTAAACTAGATCAACTGGATTTGAATTTGGTTCCATTTGAAACCGTTTTAGCCGGGATCAACTGGAATTTTTGACCTGGGTTATATCTTGTTTTTAATTTACTTTTAGTGAAAAAACCCTTATTTTGGCGGCCATATTGGACGCCATCTTGAATAAACCCCCTTGGGGCCACTTTAAAATTTTGGGATCATCCTGATTATGTTTTGGTTTTCATAAAAGGAACCTAAAAAGTTGGTTTGGTTTAGTTCCTGGGGGTGCAAAGGAGGTGGTCCTGGCTCCCTAGTAGTATACTGTGGGCGTGTTGAAAAGTGCCACATCTTCGATGCTCTGTGGCTCAAAACTCACCTTCATCATATGACTCATTTTTGTTGAAGAGTATGGTCCTAATCCTGCAAAAAATCCCGTTTTGAAATAACCAGTCGTTTTTATAGCCCGAGTATTTTGTACACAAGTCCTATATGGGGTTAATATGGTGTGATGCCGGAAGCTATCCAAAAAATGGTTTAACGACTGTTTATTTGAGTTTAGAAACAAACGTTTTCTCTGAAGTATGAGGTAGAAATGGGGATAATATTTGATTACGGTAAAAGCATCAAATTTTGCATCCTATAATCGAAAACAATACGATCTGCACTAACATAACTTTGAAAAAACTTTTTTTGTAATTTTTAATGATTCTTACTTATGCACCCAAGATAAACATTTTTCGTAAACGATTGTTAAACATATTTTTCGAATACTGTATCAAGCCTTCAAAGTTTGCCTTACGTAGCTAAATATTTTACCTATCCGTGAATTTTTGTCTTCTGATTAGACTAATTTCATGGAACAGTTGATTAACTAGAGATTTTGGGAAAAAATAAGTACATTGCGGCAAGTTAGATCTTTGTATGGTGTGATAATATAACGCAAGAGCTGTACCACTTGACCCGCGAAGGAGTAGTTTCGACAAAACTATGTTGATTTCACACGGGATGCCATCTGAAGCGACTATATTTTTGAACACCATGTAACAAGACTTCTATGACCTTGTTTTGGCTGATACTAGTGAATTGACTGTGGGGGTCTTTCTGCAAAAGCGTGGTCTACATATAAAAATGCTTAATTGGGGGGGTAAACTATTTACATTAATCTTGTAATAGAAAATGGTGGTTTAGCGGGGTAACCTGCACAGAGTAAGGTATTTGGTAAGGTTTCACCTGGCGCATGTGTAATAATACCCCTCAAATGTGCAACATTTTACCCCATGCCGACCATTAAAGACAGAAGAAATTAACTTTCTGATGGTGAAGTTCCAGGGCTTGGATTGATTACCTAAATTTCACCATCTAGATTATTTGATACCTTAGTTCGTAATCTTACTGGCAACTCAAAAGTTCCCAGGTACACCTTTTTCTATTATGAAGGAAGTGCATCCCTGAAGTAAAATTTTCATTTTGGCATGCATGCTTTAGTAGAGGCCCAGGACCCTTTTTGAAAGTGATTGGGAAGCATATTCCATGTGTCACTTAAATGTCTATTGATACTCCGCATATCGTCATTTATTTCAAGATTTTCATAAAGTCTATTCCGCTCAATGATTTTTTTATCAAATTAAGAGAAAGGATCCCCCTAATTGCAGTTTTGTAACTCTAAGCCCTAAAACATCTTCCATCTCTTTTGTGATGTGACTTGTAAAGCCAGTGTGGGATGGACAGGCATGGGATGAACTTTCAGAAAAAACACTGAAAGCGGAAAAAAAAAACCTGAAAAAACGCGTGAAATCCCAGCAGAAATACCCAAATCAGGGCTGAAAATAAATCAAAACGCGTAAATCCGGGCCAAAAATACCTGAATTCATTTTTAAAACTGAGATTCTCATGCCTGGATGATTGGCTGAGCTTGAGAAACAATCAGATGATGACCTTTCTTTTTATAATTTTATCAAGATTTTTGGGCTTTAGATGACAAGTTTTTGACCTTTTTAATTCTTTTTGTAAAGTATTTTGGTCTACTTATGCAAGTTTTTCTATAAACACCCCTCTTTTAAAGGGTTTAAAGCTCATTAGTGTCTCATCAGAAGACCAGTTACCATTGACATATCATTGGTGCTGTGTGTTAATTGTTGATTTTAGTGTACATTCTAAATCGTTACTTGGGCTTGTTTTGTAATTTTTTGGATCACGTTGTGTATTTTCATGTGTTTACTTTATTTTGTTGCTGCAATTGATTCCTCCAGGGGGGGTGTTCTTCCTCTTTGTTTTAAAAACCTAATAAAACATTTTAATGAGAAAAAATGTTCGCTTTTGGACCACATGCTGTGCGATTTTTAGCCACTTCAACATGATTGTGTAATGATTCACCAAGCTGCGGTGTCCATGTATTTTACATGCACCATAGGGTAGTAGCTGGTAGTTAATTACCAAATAATTTACCACATATCCTGTGTCATTTTTTGTGTTAAATTAAACTGAAACTGGGTCTAAAGGGTGGGACGCACGAATGAGTACCCATTCGGATATATACTTGCTCTATCTAAATATTTACAACGTCCACGAGTAACTTTGTCCCATATACCGTATGACGCAATTTGCACTTGGATCTTAGTACATTCAAATTAGGCCTAGCTAGTGTTAAAACCCGAGATGGAATATACCTTTAAAAGGGTGGTCCCGATTTAGGAATATGAAGTTTTCATCTTCAAGATTGGCCTCACCAAAAAACCCCACCTGTAAAGTTTCGCTCCCGATTTTCAATGCTGTTTCATGTGAGAGCAGAAAAACGTGATTTCGTAAGCTCCTCAATAGTACTGTGTAAAAATTATATTGGTCGCACCAAATTGGGGTACATTTTCGTCATGACTTCCAACGCAAACATCCTTTGGCCCTAAGATTTTCATAGGTTAAATAGAAAATAGTAGCTTTCTTCTGATACCAAACCGTTGACCACTTCCGGTAAAATCTGGGCTTCTGGGGAGAGGCTATTAGCGATCGGGCCCTGGACCTTTTAAACATGTAGTATCTCAGAATAAAAAGCATATATTTATGAACGTAGTGCCTATATGGGTTAAAGGTAATCCAATTAAAGGGACCATGCAGTAAATATGGGGAACATTTTTGGGCGCGCATCTTGTCAAGACATTTTTTTTATTTGGCTACAATTATCGTATCGATTAAGTGTAATTCTAACATTCTACCCTCGTTGTGTTTGCTACTTATAGATGCAGTTCAACGGACCCACGAGGGATAATCAATTTTTGACTTAAAGTAAGGAAATATATTTTGGGGGGGGGGGGGAGGGAGGACGCCCAATGGGAAAAGTTTTAGCGGCAAGTTTAGCCATTTCCAAAAATCCTTTCTCCGTGTTAGAAAATGATTGCTCGGAATCAATGTCAAAGCCGAGTTAACGTCACCCTTAAATGATATACATTTGTAAAACTTTTTAAAGAATATGTGCCGTAAATTAAAGCCAAAATACACGTTCGTTCGATTGATCATGGACAAAGTCATTGTCAGCAATGACATTCATATAATTACTTTTAGGGCACGCATTAATTTCTTACTTGTATGAGAGATGTTCTTAAAAGTGAAAATAGATGATTTTTGAAGTGCTCATTTTTCAATAATAACAGGCTAATTTTGTATTTGCTCCCATACGAAATTAAAAAATTTTTTTTGGTTTTTCCCAAATTTTGACGATATAAATAATTCTCAGCTTAATCCTTTGACTGGGATAGTTTTGGTGGAAAGCTTTAAGTGGTGCAAAAATCGGGATTTTCAACATTCTAGGGACACGTGTAAGCAAAATATTCTTTGACACTTTAAGATCAGCAATGCAAGGTGGTAATTTAGTCTTAATGTTCGTAGTAATATTGCCTACAACGGTGTGCGTGTAGATTCACAATAAAAAAAAATCTAGTTTGACCTTTTGAAGCACATTTTGTCACCTTATTTGTAAGTCTGAAATACTTCCTCCCAAGTTTGCAAGCATTTGTGATTATTGGCAATAAATTTACATACAAAATGTCGCACGCGTAATTTCCCAATATGTCACACACTAACCCAATTATTTAGCTGAAAATTTTCCACTAAAGAAAACTCAGCCAAGGAATCAAATCACTTTAGAAATTACAATCAATTTGATGATTATTCAGTCTTGTTTTGAGGATAGAGTATTGGGTGAGCAAGTCCTTCATACGATTAAAAATACGTAAAGATGGTGAAATGGGCACGATAAAATGTGTTTGTCTGATGCCACACGTGACCGAATTTTACGACCCCTTGTAAAATATTGAAAAGCTTACTGATAAGAATAGCACTTTGTGGTAAAAAAAAATAAAAACACTAACTTAATTTCGTGATCCTAGTACCTTCGTTTTTATTTATGGTTCAGATATCAGCTGATACACTGTTAGAAAAAATAACGTTTTAACGGTAGAATACCGGAATCCCAGCTGCCAGTATTCTACCGTTAAAATACGGTGCATCGTAGAAAGTAAATTTACTGTATTTAAGAGATTCGTGAGCATTTTAATGACTTTGACACAAAATATGTGTTTTCTTCATACAAACATTGATAAAACATCAAACTTCTCTTCAATCATAACGGCAAATTCTTCTTTAGGGTTGTTGTTATTTAACGGTAGAATACCGGCAGCAGGATTCCGGTATTTTACCGTTAAGGCGACGAAAAAATAAAACCCTGTTTTACGGGCGAGCGGACCTTTCGAGTAGGGTCGGTCGGTCGGGCGAATTTTTTCTTTTAATTTTTTTTTCTTTTCTGGAGCTCAAAATTGACCTAAAATAGCCCCAAAATCTGAAAAATCAAGAGAAAAAATGAATTTTTTTTTACAAATTTCTAAGAAAAATTGCCAAAATTGATAAATTTGGGCTAAAAACAGGCTGATTTTACATAATCTTTGGAAAAGCTAAAAAAAAAAAAAATTCTGCAAAACTGAAAAATCGGGGTCGGTCGGGCCCGTAAAAGAGGGTTTTTTTTATTTTCGTCGCCTTAAAACAAAAGATTTTTTAACAGTGTACTCTCAAGAAACAGTTATTTCAACAATTTCAGTTGATCATGATGGTGCGTACTTTTGATATTATGAGCAAATCTTTATATTATGGTGTCCTATACATGTTTATTTTACATTTACACATATAATTGATCAATTTTCGTAGGCCTATACACTAAAGAATTGAAAGAAATATGTGAATCATTTGAAACAAAAATGACCTCAAATGATTTTAGATGACCTTTGAACTATTATCATTGAAGAATAATTCGGGATATGATCCAGTCATTAAAGGGATTAGCAGCGATTTGCTAACCCGAAACATCGAAAAAATCATCAAAATTCATATTTTTGTAACTGGCATGGATATACAAACATAACCTGCAAGTGGTTTGTTTGAAATCCGTGTATTAAAGACAATGCAGTACTTTTTATCTGATTCTTTAATTTCTGTACGTGGTATCAAAATTCCGACTTGATATCTAAAAAGCCTTTCTTGGTGAATATCCCAGATTTTAAGCGTGATATTGTGCACCATGATCAATACAGTTTGACCTCAGTGTAAACTATATATTTGCGGGAGACGGTATGAAAATTTCCTTAAATACTTCATTTTTTTCACTATTTGGTGGTTTGTTTCCACATTAACGCAGTTATATGGAATTGTACACACTTATCCCTGACTTATAAGTTAAAACAAATGCATTTCCACATTTTCCGATTCTCTCGCAATATCACTGCTAATCCCTTTAAGGTGCGTTCTGAGCAACTTTCTGGTAATACCCACCAATTCCTGTGGATAAAGAACCTGTTTCCCGTTTAATTAGTTAGGCCTAAAAAAAATTTTTCATTGGCGTAACCCGACCGACCCTATTTTTACCGCCGACCCTAAATATTTTTATTTTTTTGTGTGCAAAAAAAAAAGTTTTTAAAAACCACGTAAAACAAATATTTTCATATGTGAGGGTTTTCCATCATGTTTTACTGATATATGGTCATGAAAACGCTGAAATGCAAAAACAGGAATTTAATGACGTCATACTTCGGTACTCTAAAGGATTGCATGGACATTCAAAATGACAAATAAAAAGATGTGTTACAGAAAAAGTGAAGATGTGCCATTTGTTTTTGTATGTGTGTCATATATTTTGTGTTCTGGTATGTGAAACATAAAAAAAAAATCCGACCTACCTACCCTACCCTATTTTTTTTCTATGTTACGCCAATCAAACATTTTTTAGGCCTTATTCTCAACGATACATAAAACGTCTGCCTCTAGTTGCTAGTTGTCACTTACCTGTGATCGTTAACCTCTGTGGTTGACATTATGGTAAATGTGTGTGAACGGAAGTTGTCTTTGGTTTAGTTTGGATGTGTATACAGTCACTTTTGATAATCTTCTAACCAGCAGAAGATAGCATTGCACACTTACATTGCACCTGTGAAAACAAGCGATATGATCAGTCGATCAGTCAGTTGGTCAGAAAATCAATCAATCAATTTTCTCTTGAAGTTAGGGTGAGTGAGTATTAGAATTTAACGACAAAATGCTAACATGTAAAAGGAAAATCTTAACAAAAAATATGGAATTTTTTTATATGTTATCAAGCACTTTTTTCTACTTACTGCAATCACAGTTGGAGAATCAAACAGGGAGGTGCCTCTCATAAAGTTGTCAATTTCAACCTTCTAATGATCCCTTTCAGGCTTATTTTGGTATAGAGATGGGTAATTTTTTGTAAAAAAAATCCAAAATTTGGTTTAAAATGAGACCAAAATCTGTAGCCAAAATTTCCCAAATCGGTCAAGATTTTGAGAAAAAATTATGCAAATTTGTTGTTAAATTTGATTTGGCAGAAAAATCTGCTCTGCATCTCCGGTGTCTATTGGTCCCATTTTTGGCGAAAATTGGCAAAGATATCCATCCAAACCAAATTTGGCCAAAATCGCCAAAATTTTGACCAAAAGCGCCCAAATCGGTTTGTAAGTTAGCAGCCTTTCTTATTGTTATCGATTTAGTTGGAATTGTGTTGCTATAGTGAATGAGCCTTGGCCACTGTCACCGCTGGAGAAACATCTTATAGCGTTATAAGCGCCGCACGAATTGGCAAAGGTTCTCCATTTTAGAATACTGAAACACCATTTCAAGTACGATTGTATACATTTCAAATTCCAATTTCAAAATTGCAGGTTTTGAAATTTGCAGTTATTGCTTTAAGGAGATACTCTTGCTCTTGCTCATATTTCAAATGTTTGAACAATTAAAATTAAAATTCTGCAAATGCGTAATTCTGATTACACGTGTAACGCATTGTGCTGCTTCTTCTAAATAGTTGTACAAATATATCAGGATCCAAACATAAAGGTAAACATTGACCGTCTGTTACGCTCGATATGGATAGAGTGGCACGTGTGGAAAATGCACATTCGGTATTATTAAATAAATGAAGTGGGAATTTTAAGAATATAGACGTCACACTGACATGTTTGTCCCGGCGGCGCCTCAACAGATTTTGGAGCCTCATGTCGCGTCCTTATACAACTTGAAGGTGTCCCGTGTATGTTAGCATCAACTGTCAATACCGCTGCTAACTTTCCTGTACTGCACGTCAACTCATTGCGAAAAAGGTGAGTAATCTTTTGTTTAGTCTATTCTGTACAAAGTCTTTGAAAAGTAATTAATACAATAACCAACTTACCCGCCATATCTTTGATATCAGTTTACACAATCCACACAGCACCTCATTCTTTTTTCAGCAATACAAAGCCATCGACACAGATGAGCATGTGATCTCGAGCATTGTCCGGTGAGCAATCGGCTGTTTGGTTTGACCTCAAAGAGACATTCCCTCTTGCGCTTGTTGCGCTGCCGTGCTGCAATTGCCTGTTTTGTATCAATTGTGCACAGCCTTCTAGCCTGCAACGAAGACTACTCGTACTGGTAGTAGGTCATCAACAATATTTTGTTGTCCAATGTTTTGTTAGGCTTTAGCCAGGTTGGTATAAAGTCAATAGGTGTAAGTGCAGTAAGGGGAGGATTCATTAAATTACACTGGGGGATGGGTGGAGTTCATTTTTTGATAAAAATGGTTTTGTCCATTGCACTGAAAATTTTTGTGCCCTAACCGTATTTCGTAATTTTCTGAATTGTTCTCCACTTTTTCACATGACTTAGGCCCTAAAGGTGTATAACTTACTTTCCTGCCATGACCCTCCCCCTCCCTAATATTGAAAAAAAGTTGGGTCAACGCTTAGCCTTATTAAGTAGGCCCTTAATCTTTCTTAATAGCTTGGATGTGCATCAGAGTGTGTTATGTTACCAAGTGGTACATCATCACCTATGTACCCAGCCAGGGTGCTTAGGCAGCGCCAGACACCCCAAGGTTTGCACAAAATTATAAGATTATCTAATCAGCCTGTTTACTGAATTTTGGGCCAAATTTCATGGAATTGGCAGGTACTGCAAAAAAAAAAAAATTTTGGGCTAATTGTAATTGGAGCTGCTACAAACTGGAGAATGCTTTAAAAAAACTGTGGTCTAAAGATTTGGAGACAGGTGCGAACTGAGGGTATTGAGTCCCGCACATAGCGGGGGGGGGGGGTGGGGGGGGGGGACACTTCCATCTGTGACTATGCATCCTGTGGTAAGTCAATGACTCCCCCTTGACGCTACAAAGTTGGGATGTTTTTGTCAAAGGTCTTCCCAAACGCTGAGCATAGCTTTAAGAAACAGTGGCCTTAGGAGAAAAGTGCGAACTGGGGGTCCTTGGACGACTGCCTCATCCACACCCTTAATGGGAGGGGGTGGGGGGCACTCCCTATGTGAGTAATGTGTAAGTCAATATCCCCCTTTGACTGTCGCAGACCCAATGACCCCCTTCATCTATTACCAATTGACCCCTTTTTTGCAGCACAATGCGCACAGTCCGTTATAATTCAGTACCCAATGACCCCACTTATATACAACAAAAATTTTGTGAACCCCCTTTTTCACAACCCAAGACCCCTTTTTTTTCAGAAAGACATCATCCAGTGCCAATACCCCATTATTTAGATACCAGTTTTACCATCCCCGTCACTTTTCAAATGATTGCCCCCCATTCCACCTGACGGCACATCCGCCATAGTTTTTGGGCCCCCCCAGGTTAGTGGTTTTCTAAAACCCTACCAACGGGCAAGAACTATGGACCAAGTAGACAATTGATGATCAAGGGGTACCACCAGACCATCATGACTCGGAATGTGCTCCGGGTGCGGGACTTCAAATACGGTCATGCGCCATGAGTTGGGTACCGTATGTAAAACGTTTGAGGTGTTACATTTTCAAAAATTTTACAACATTTTTTTATGTATCATTAAATCAAATAAATGTATAAGCGGTTTATGTTTCATTTAAAGGGTGCAACGAGATTTCAAATACACAGTTGTGGACCCATGTCCCTAAACAATTGAATAGTCTGATTTTTGCACTGTCTAAAGCTTTATACAGAACTATAAAAACAATATCCCTATTGCAAAGGATTATAATCTAACAGAAAGATCTTTAAATGAAAAATATCCCCCATATGAAGGATTAACCTAAGAACTGTTTCTTTGGTACAAAATTGTGAAATTGTTCGAATTCCTATAGGAATACGAAACTCACCCAGTTTTTCTAATGAATAAGCATACTTTTGGTTTTCATGTTACAGTTATTTCTGCACTCTGGGCAGTGCCATAAAGGTCCAGGGAATTTAATTGAGTGTCTAATCTATGAGATCACTACAAATATCACAGAAAAATATGGGACGACTTGAAATCTCTCATTGCACCTTTAATATGTACTTTATTTATCTTGAAATGAATAAAAATTCAAATATTTGTGATATTATTTGACGATATATGTAATTTGAATGGGTCAGGACTTGCATTGTTCCGTGCTTGCGGTTGCCTACTACTTCATTAGGATATGTGGTTTAAAGTATTGGGGGATTTTTGATATTTGGGTCTTGTTGTCATTTATTTTTACCATATTTGTAATCCAAAAATTAGATAATAACCTCTCCTTTTTTTTTTTATTTATGTGTCTTCAATTGATACACAGTTTTTAGCATAATGCCAATAGTTGCAATTTTACTACCTTGTGCATTGCGTCTGTACATGGTTGTTATGCTCCTCGAAGTTCTGTGATTGCTAACTTTTAAGTAATCATCCTACCCCAGAAAATACATTTTCAGAAAGGAAATTTGATGAGGAATGCAAATATGCCACCCTTTCTTCTTTAGGCGGTTGCTTTAAGAAGTTTTGACTGATGTCATAAAAAAGCAAAAAATTAAATATGTTTTTGAACACCCTGATTCTTCAGTAAGACAACATATATCATTGTTACAAGTTCCTTTTTTTGAAGGCTTATGATGTGCCTACAAATCTTGCTCAAGGAGTTGTATCAATATGAGAATTGAAGGCAACAAATTTGACTGTTCCAAAATGTTGTACTTTTTACACCAAAATTTCTTTTTTCCACCCTAGACACTTGTGGCACCGTGTATATTAACATACAAGTTGCATAGGCCTTCCTTACATTTTCAGCTTTACAACAATATAGTTTTATAGGTATCTAAAAATGACTTATTCTAATTTAAGTGTGTAAATGTGTAATATTTTGTAGTTTCAAGCATGTAACACATTTTGCCCCCAACTCATGGCGCATGGTCACCAACCACCATGATTATTAAAAAATAAAATTGATTCAAAACCTCGCCCGAAATTTGCAGATTTTTACCAAAAAATTTTCTTCTGGCCGAGGTGGTGGGGGGGGGGGGCAACCTGGGAGGGAGAGCTAAATTAGGGGGAATCCCCCTGCCCCCCACCCCCCCTGGCACCACCACTGGTTTTTCAGTAGGAATAGGACAAATGTTTGAAAATATCAAGTCAATGGGATCTGCACCCAAACAGCAAGACAGAATCATTTCCCTAGACCCTATGTACTCCTTGCTGTACAAATTGTTATTTGGCCAGATTTGGGTATTGTCCCTTTTCTTTTGCAGTATAAATTATCTTGTATTTTGACATTTTATTCTTAAGTTTACTCCCAAAACCATCAATGCTGATTAATTATTGATGCAGAATTTAGTAAATATGGTGGGCTTACCCCAAAGCAGTCCTATGATTTGTGTGTGTGTGTGTTGTAAATTTGGATTACTTGTACATGTAGCATTGGGAAATTATTTTGATGCCCAATATGAGAGAAATGAACTTTATTTTAAAATAGTCAAATGCCTTTTATTTTGTGTGTGCATTGTTATGGTCATAAGTCTTTAACAGATTTTCCTGTACCCATCTGAAAAAATTATTTTTTAAAGTAAAAATGTTGACATTTTCTGTCCGTTAACATAATAACCATCTTTATGGATAAATTTTGCACATTTGTACAATTATAATTAGTTATAAACATGTTCATTGGTACCCTATGCGACTGACTTAGTATTACATGCGATGCTTTTATTTAAAAAAGGAAAAAAAAAAAAACACTTAATCCTTGTTCAGTCTGGACGATTCTAACTATAATGACATTTGCATGTTAAGGGAAGGATAGGCATAAAGATCCCATAAATTTACTTTTTCCAACTGAAGAATGCCAGAAAAGGAAGAAAATGCTGTGTTCAAATATGATCCCCATTCAATTACTGTTGTCAGTAATGTCCATAGTATAATGGCTACAATATCTGATTTTGGTCTTTACTTAGGTTGCTTTGGTCTTCTGTGTACACTAACATGCAAAATCTGTTTTTGATGATTTTTTATTATTCCCCCCCCCATGATTTAGAACATCCTACTGATCGTGCCTTAAGATGTGTTTTTTGGCCTATCATATCAGCAATCTTATTTTTGGCCTTTTGAAGGGTGAGGGATAAAACTTTTAATGAAATAAATGGGTTCAAATAAGAATGAACTTAAGTTGGCCTATCATATGGGTGATATTACTCCATCCCACTATATCTTACATTTAATTTTAAAAAAATTTCTGATGAAGTACAAATTAATTTTAAATATATGTTGGGAAATGTTGTATTTTATATGGCGAAAATCGGCCAATTTGGCACTTCGTACTGCGTAATGAATAAGCCGTACTGCTTGGGTGAGATATCCGTTTGATTGACTTTAAATTTTTCATTTGCTACTCGAAGAAAATGTGTGTGAGTTTTTCAGGTCAAACTTCAGAAAAGTTTTTAAGCACATGCTAATTATTTAAATTGAAAAAACTAAGCATGATGAGGTAGGACCTTGCAAACGGCAGTGAATATGCCATCAAATTAGGCATAACACATGAGTACATGCTATACATAGGCCAAGGTTCAGATACTTCAGATTAAGGGTGGGGTGGAGGATAAAACAAAAGTAATTAATATCAAGCAAATAAAACACATTCTTAAAGGTGCAATGAGAGATCGCAAGTCGTCAATATTTTCTGTGATATGTAGTGATTTCATACATGTAGATTAGACATGTAGATTCCCTACCTTTTATTTGGCTACAGAAAAAAATTAAAATGAACACAAAAGGTGATTTGTATGCTTAAATATTTCAATAGAAACATTTGCTGATTTTCCTATTTGCTCCTATAGGAAATGAGAAATTTCACAATTTTGGTACCAAAGAAACAGTTCTCAGCTTATCCTTTCAGAGGGGAATATTTTTAATAGAAAGCTTTACACCAGTGCAAAATATCAGAATTTTTACATTTTTAGGGACACCTGTTATTTGAAATCTCTTGTTGTATCTTTAACAAGTAAAAGAAATGTCGTGATAGGGTTGGCATTTTAAACCTTACCTCTTGTAGGTTATAGTTCATCCCTTCACGTCTTCGGTCGTATCATCACTCAGTATTTCATGAAAAGAAAATGCAGTGTCTCTATAAATTGTGTATAAAAAGTGTATCCTTTATTTTGTTGTGTGCACCCAAACCATTTGACCTCAGCAGTCAATGCATTTTCTAGTTTATAGTAGCATGCAGTATATTGATAATATTTGTGACCTATCAAACGGGTCCATTGAGACTGGGTCAGTGTCGGTGAGATATGGGAAAAGATAAGATGATAAAAAAAGAAAGAAAACATAAATATTAGTGTTATATGGCCTCCTTTTTCTGATTAAACTTTTAAAATATTATTTTCTCAATTCTATTTGAGAAAAGATTTCTCACGGGAAAAGTGCTTTGTTTACTAAATTACTATAAAAGAAAAAAGGGGAATACCCCTAGTTTGTTTTTGCTAAGTGCACCTGTTTAGATTGCACAATAGGGGAAGTGGGGAATTCCCCAAGATGTAAACTTAGAAACTCAATCAACTTGTTTATGTTTTGAGATAAAAACATTGTAAGATCAGGGAATTTCCCCACAGAGTTATATATGGAAAGTGATGTGATTCAGGTTATGTTTATGCATGATGCTGTTGTAATGTCTATTTTTAGACTGGGATCTTTGTGAGGTTGGTATATATTTGAGATAAGTCTCGCCGTCAGCAGTTGCAATCAGCTATACAGTATAGTTATAGCTAGTTTTATCTACAATAATGGTAGATTTTATGCTTCCCACACAGTGCCAGGATTTATTATATGTTCAATTCCATGTGAGCAGAGTGCTGTAATTATTCTACTGTCAGTGTCATCTTTGAAGCCGAAAGTGCTGGGAATCAAAATGGGATTCCAAATTGTGGACAGATAGAAATCGTGGTGATTATCTTGGACTGATATACTGTAGAATATTATATTGTCGTCGAGGGACTTATGTGACCTTGTCGTCTTGAACTGCTGGACAAAAGTTATCTTCAGGACTGAGAAGATTCCAATGGAATATTACCTGAGGATTTATAAGCGTGACTTTGCATGCTGTCCTTTTTGGAGTCTTTGCTGTGAGGACGTATCATCGTTGAAATTCAATGCTTCTTGTGGAGATTAATGGATAAATGGTTTCTAAATTATCTTTCTAAAAGACAACAATATGTTTCTTTTAATTCAAAAAGTCACCTAAAGTAGATATGAATTGTGGTGTTCCTCAAGGTTCCATCTTAGGGCCACTGTTATTATTTTTTATATAATGACATTGTTTTCCTTTAGTTTGTTTGCGGACGATACACAGTTTTCTGCTCCCACAAAAAGTTTCTACCGCTGTTACATGGTAAATAAAGAGCTGGAAGAAAATAGTAACGTGTTTAAGATAACAAATTGTCGCTTAATGCCAAAAAAAAAATTATGTTTCTTGGTACACCTCACCAAACGAGAAAATATGGTGAGCTTCAAAGCATTTTTCTTGATGGTTGCAAACGAAATCGAGTAAAGTAGGCCAAATTCCAGCCTACAATTGATGAAAATTAACTTGGAAAAGTCAATTGACAATGTGTGCAAGTCGTGCTCTAAAAACATATGGGTACTTAAACAGAAAAAAAAATTAAATTGTTTTACCCACACACATGTACAGTTGGACTGTCATTATTGTTACTCATTACATTAAACTAGGTTCTTGTCTATGGGTGTACGTCAAATGTAACGTAATAAGGTTTTGGACTACGAAAAAGAGCTTTAGATCTTTCCAATAGCACGTTTTCATATCCTTCTAAGCCCTTATTCAAAAAATAGAATGTTGAAAGTTTTTGAAATAAAAAAAGAACTCATATCATGTATAAGTTAGATAACAATATGCTACCCACATCATTTAAAGGGATGTTTAAAAATCACAAGAAACAATACTTACATACATAAATAAGGACTAACTACCTTTATTCATTTCAAAACAAAGTCTGCATTAACAACTGGGCCCAAAATCTGGATAGTTTACCGAGGAATATAGAAGGCCAAGAACTATTGGCTATTTAAACCAAATTTCAGCTTATCTCAGGATGCTAAAATGGCTTTTGACATGTGACCTTTTGAAAAGTGCATTATTTTGTGGGAAAAAATCTTTTTAAGAACGAATTAATGATAAGACATTCGATTATTTAATTGGCTACAAATTACTGTTTTTTTGCTTCCTATTTATATTAATTTATGAATTCTGTACTAAATTGCTAATGACTCTTTCGTTTTTGTTGTTTGTATCGTTAATTTTGTGTCTTGCATCGTTTTGTCTGACTTGTTTATTCCTCGTAATCGGCGTAATGTTTTGTTGTTCAGGTTTATAACACCTTCAGCTTTTTGCTTTTCGTTCACCTCTCCATCGATTGTTTTTTAATGTTGACTTTTTGATATGTAATTGATGGAAATAAATAATGATTGATTGATTGATTGAGTATTGACGTTCTGGTTTACATTATATATCTTAAACAGGGTGGGCTTTGTTGCCCGGTCAAAACCTAGTTTGAACCAAAAGCGGTTAAAACCAGGTTAAACCGGTCAAAATTGGTTTTAAAAACCGGTCAAAACCTGTCACAACTAATTTCATAATCACAGTCTGGAACAAATTAAGAGGAGTGCACACGTTTGTTTATGGCAGATTTATAGACGTTGGACCCATGTATCGTCCATTCATTAACCTCCGTGGACCCTCTACATACACGTCGCCTAATCAACCAAGCACATGTTTAATAATTCCATAAAAAAAAAAAAAAAAAAAAAAAATATGACTCGTCACATTCACCACCACCCGGCATCAAAGAGCATCGTATATTTTGCCAATACTGATCACCCCCTAAATACATGAACAAAACCATCCCGTCTGTTGATGTTTACAAGTGGCCTTTTTATCCCAAGTCATTACCATTTTGGACCGCTGCCAAGGCCGCTGTGCACCTCAATCCCTCTGTGAAGCAGTTTCAGCAGCATGCCATCCCAGCCATCAAGGAACTTATTCCACTACATGCCTACGTCCTCTATTTAATTCCAGTTCCTCTGTATATAGTGCACCGTTTTGTTTTATTTTGTATTTTTGGAAGCTAGCACCCTAAGTTGCTTCTACGGGCTGTTGACGTCATGTCTGCACCAGTCACTTTCCAGTTTAGCAAGCTCATTGCTTGATAAAGGAAATAAGCACCAAGAACAAGAACCAAGAACAGTCGAATAAATTATTGTCTTGACGAGGGTTATAGACAAATATTGAACATATTGATGAGTCTGGATGAGATAAAATTCATTTTAAAGACATCAAATGCCTATTGAAAAAAGCAAAATATTATGTTAATTATGAAACTGCAAAAAATTTATGTAAATTGATAAGGACAATGTGTGTGTCATGACTTGTGTGAGAAATGAGTTTAATTTGATGTACTATGTGTGGGGTCCAGAAAGGGGCTGAAGGTAAGGATGAGTTGAGGTAAAATATGTTTTGACCATGCATGCATTTGTACCATGTTTTTCCTGGTTCTGACCATGCATGCATTTGTACTATGTTTTGACCTGGTTCTGACCATGCATGCATTTGTATTGTTTTGACCATGCATGCATTTGTATTGTTTTGACCATGCATGCATTTGTACGTTTTGACCAGGTTTTGACCATGCATACATTTATAGTATGTTTTGACCTAAATTTTGAACATTTATGCATTTTGTACATGATGTCGACCACACATACATTTGTAGGGTACTATGTTTTGACCTGGTTCTGACCATGCATGCATTTGTATTGTTTTGACCATGCATGCATTTGTACTATGTTTTGACCTGGTTTTGACCATCCATGCATATTTGCACTGTTTGACCTAGTTGTGACCTTGTGGTTTTGATCATGTTTGCATTAATTGTATAATGTTTTTGTCGGGTTTTGACATGCCTACATATTGTTTCTGAAATGGGGGTTGACTATAATGCATGTAGAAACCTAATAAAAGTAGCTCAGACAATAAGCCATGTTTTGACCACATGTGTAGCATATTATTTTTGACTGTTTTAAGTATGCGGGTAAAATCTAAAAGGTACCATATCATCAATCATGTGGCAACTTTCTTGAAATTAATTTTACAAAAGGGAATCAGGACATTTTGTTCTCAGTTAGGCTCAGTACAAAATTAGATTTTGACAGTAGTCTACTTTGAACACTTATGGGAAGTACCTTCAGAATGGGACCATTAAAACTTACAGCCTAGCTGCTAGATTACAAAGGAAAATCTTTTTCTCAAAATGTGTTGTTTCTTTAATGTCATACTCATTACAGTTTTGAAGAAAGTTAAATCGAACCTTTTTGTGCATATTTATGTACCAACAATTAGGTTTGACCAGTTTTGACCACTTTTAGGCGGTCAAAACCTCCGGTTAAAACCAGGTTTAAACCGGTTTTAACTGCCCGGTTTTAACCGCCCCGGTTTTAACCCAATCAACCCTGATCTTAAATATTGTGTGTAATTGTGTACTTT
>JAMKCH010038714.1:0-15113 GCA_023653785.1 Ophioderma brevispina | reverse complement strand
CTTTAGATGGTTATTTCGACAAAGGTGCACAGCACTTAAATGTAAATGTACTGGATAAAGAAACACTGTTAGATGCCATGGAAAACCCTGAGGAATACCCTCAACTTACCATTCGAGTATCCGGATATGCAGTTAATTTTACAAGACTGACAAAAGAACAGCAAATGGAAGTCATTACGCGATCGTTCCACGAATCGATGTAATTCAAATTTTAAAGAACCTGAGACTTTGTTTCAGGTTCTTAACTTTAAAACAACAATTATCATACATACAGCAAACACTCTTAGAATACATTCTGTTGAATCTTTCGGCACACATGATGGTCCAGGAATTAGAATGGTGGTGTTTTTACAAGGTTGCAAATTAAAATGCCTTTATTGCCACAATCCAGATTCCATTGACACACACGGAGGCTCAGAAGAACCTATTGAAGACCTTGTACAGGCTGCCATAAAAATGAAGCCTTATTTTGGTAAAAAGGGAGGTGTAACCGTTTCTGGTGGTGAGCCCCTACTCCAATCAAAAGAATTGATTCATTTTTTTCAACGTTTAAAGGAAGAAGGTATTCATACCAATATCGACACCAATGGCAGGGTTCTAAATCATTTTACAAAAGAACTTTTAGACGACTATGCGGATTTGGTGATGCTAGACATCAAGCACATGACCGAAGAAGGTTATCAAAGGCTTACAGGTGCCAGAAACAAGGAAACTACTTTTCAGTTTGCTGCACACAGAGAAGCTTCTGGAAAAAAAATGTGGTTGCGATATGTACTGATTCCTGGAATCACCAACAAACCAGAACTCCTACATGCAATGGGAGCCCATTTCAAAGATTACAAAAACTATTAAAAAGATAGAGCTGCAACCTTACCACAAATTGGGAATTCACAAATGGGAAGCTTTGGGTTGGAAATATGAATTGGAGGGCGTCAAAGAAAACACCCCAGAAGAAATTGAAGAAGCAGTAGCTATATTAAAAAACTACTTTAAAAAAGTAAAAGTAAATTAAAAACAAAAGAGTATGAGTACAGTAAAAACAAAAAACAGATGGCTAATTGCGGCTTCCGCAGTAGGAATCCATATTTCAATAGGATCCGTCTACGCCTATTCTGTAATGACCAACCCCGTAAAAGAAGTATTTGGAGTAGAAAGTAGTATGATCAAATGGTCGTTTAAAATTGCCATCCTTTTATTAGGACTTTCTGCGGCATTTTTAGGAAGATGGGTGGAAAAAGTTGGACCAAAAATAAGTGGTACCACAGCAGGTATTTTTTATGGCATCGGTATTTTAGGTTCTGGATTGGCGGTTCAGCTAGAATCTCTCCCTCTATTCTTTATCTGTTATGGAATTATTGGAGGAATTGGACTAGGGCTAGGATACATCACTCCGGTGAGTACTTTGGTTAAATGGTTTCCAGACAGACGTGGATTGGCCACAGGAATGGCCATTATGGGCTTTGGATTCTCTGCGTTGATATTCGGACCTGTCATGCAAAAACTATTTGAATCGGTAGGTGTATCTTCTGCTTTTTACATACTAGGTGTTATCTATATGCTTCTAATCCTTTCCTCTGCTCGCTATATAGAAAGACCTCCTGTTGGATACGCTCCAGAAGGTTACAAAGAAGGAGAAGGTAAAAAGATCAAAGCTGACATGGCAAATATAGACGCCAACGAAGCATTAAAAACACCTCGTTTTTATTATATCTGGATCATGATGTTCATCAATATCTCCTGTGGTATTGCCGTTATCTCTGCAGCAAGTCCAATGATGCAAGAAAAATTAAACTACACACCTATGGAGGCTGCTGCTATTGTTGGTTTGATAGGTGTATTCAACGGTTTGGGAAGAATTATTTGGTCAAGCCTATCCGATTATCTAGGTCGAGCAAATACCTATATTATCTTTTTTGCATTCCAAATATTAGCTTTTTATTTCCTCCCTAAAATATCCGTAGAAATTACTTTCTTATTTGTCTTGTTTACTGTAATCACTATGTATGGAGGTGGTTTTTCAACCTTACCTGCCTTTTTAGGTGACTTGTTTGGAACCAAACAACTCGGTGCCATTCACGGTATGGTACTCGCTGCTTGGGGCCTCGCAGGAGTGGTCGGACCAACGATTTACGATATGGTAAAAACCAGTACCGGGTCATTGGACAGTACCCTGAGTGTTTTTGCAGGACTCTTTATCGTTGCGCTCTTAGTATCATTACTCATGAAACGAGTGGTAACAAAAGCTTATCGAAAGCAAGAATTAAAACCTGTTGCTGCCGTTTAAAAACAATGCAGTCATATTAAAAAAGAGCTATCTAATTATTTATAGGTAGCTCTTTTTTTATACCCAAACACATTCTTTTATTCGAATTCTTTATATTTGATTCATCCACCAAACAATCTCTAAACAGAATGCGCAGCTCTCTCTTGTTTTTACCGGATATTTCAGGATATACTGAATTTGTCCAAACTACTGAAATCAACCACAGCCAACATGTGATTGCAGAATTATTGGAAATTTTAGCTGCTGCCAATACACTTGACTTAAAATTAGCGGAAATTGAAGGAGATGCCTTATTTTTTTACAGAGAAGAAATTCCTTCTGCCGAAGAGCTTCTCGAACAAGTTGAAAAAATGTTTACGGCTTTCTACAAGCAATTAGAATTGCTAAAAAACAACCGTATTTGTCCCTGCAATGCGTGTTCTTCGGCTGTGAACCTTCAATTAAAAATAATTGCACACTGTGGAGAAATTGAATTTATCACTGTTCAAAATAAAAAGAAACCCTTTGGTGCAACTGTCATCGAAGCGCATCGCTTGATGAAAAACTCGGTCAAAAGCGACAACTATGTTCTTTTTAGCGACGCACTTGTCAATAAAATCAAAGGAATAGAAAACAATACAAACGCTCTCTTTAATTTTCAAAAAGAAAAAGACACCTACGACGGTAAAACAATTGCCTATGCCTACGCATTAATCGATACAAAAAAATTACACATAAGTTCTGAAAAAAAATCGAAGGAAGTTGAACTCAACAAACCACCTCTATTTCATTAGACAAAGAATTCCCCATTGCGGCAAATATTTTGTACGAATACATTTCAAATTTTTCGTACAGACATTTTTGGGTAGAAGGTGTCAGTAAATTTGAATTCAACCCAAATGAAATAAATCGAATTGGTACTGAACATGTATGTGTTCTCAATGAAAAAGATCTAAATTTCACAACCGTCACAAAAAAAGGTGCTGCCAATCAACTTGTGTATGGAGAAGTAACCAGTAGCCCTCCCCCCTTCGATGAATTGTTTCAATTTTTCACCATCACACCGCTAGGCAAAAACCAATGTACCGTTACACTTGAAATTTATGTAAATGCAAAATCCATTTTAAAAAGAATAGCCTTGTTTTTATTCATCAAAAGAATCCTTTTCAAAAACAGTACTACGGCACTGCATAAATTATTCGATTTTGTAAACACTAATTCTTTAACATAAACGCCCATGTTAGCACTAAAACCATTTTGTGAACGCTGCAACAAAGCCTTACCTTCCGACAGTACTGAAGCAATGATATGCTCCTATGAATGCACCTATTGCAGGGATTGTGTGATACAGGAACTCGATAATATTTGTCCTGGTTGTGGAGGAAATTTTGAAAAAAGACCTATCAGAAAATAAGCATATGAAGCATTCGTCATTTATTTCACAAAGCGAAGCCATGAGAAGCGCTCCTTTGGGAGGACTGGAAGCCCAATTCAAATTGGTACCAGAAATGCGCAAACAATTGGCAAAACAAGCCAACCACACTTCGGCAAAAAAAGCAGCGGTATTGGCTCTCTTTTACCCAGGAAAAAATAATGAAACTCAATTGCTACTGACCTTGCGTGCCAACTACAAAGGAGTGCACGGTGCACAAGTTAGTTTTCCTGGAGGGAAAGTAGATGCTGATGATAAAAATTTACAAGAAACAGCTTTGAGAGAATGCTTTGAGGAAGTTGGTGTGGCTTCTCAACAAATAACCATCGTAAAAGAAATGACCGATGTTTTCATTCCACCAAGTAATTTTTTAGTAACCCCATATATTGGATATTCCTCTGAAAAACTGGACTTTACAACAAACCATGAGGTTGCAGAATTGATAGAAGTTCCGCTAAAAGATATTCTAAACGAGCAATCTGTACAATACAAAAACATGGATGTTGCCTACGCTAAAAATGTAAGGATTCCTTTTTTCAACTTGAACAATTTTACCGTTTGGGGAGCTACTGCTATGATAATCAGCGAGATTAAAGAACTCATAAAACCGCTTTCATTCTAAATACTTTTTGTAAATTTGCTTTTGCTAAATCAACCTTCTAGAATGAAACTAATTAAGAGAAATCCTTTTGGACATATTTTATTTATCAAAAAGTGGCTCATCAGAATTTTAGGTATCATTTCCCATAGACGCTACAACAAATTCAACAAGCTACAAATCGAAGGTTCTGAAATAATTCGTGATTTACCAGATAGCAATGTCTTATTTATTTCCAATCACCAAACCTACTTTGCAGATGTTGCTGCTATGTTCCATGTTTTCAATGCGTCTTTAAAAGGAAGGGTTGACTCCATTAAAAATATTGGTTACATCTGGAACCCAAAATTGAACATGTATTATATTGCTGCTGCGGAAACGATGAAGGCAGGAATTCTACCTAAAATATTTGCGTACATCGGTTCTGTATCTATCCAACGAACTTGGAGAAGCGATGGAAAAAACGTAAAACAGGACCAAGTTAAAATGTCGGATATTAGCCAATTGGCAACTGCCTTCTTAAAACGAGGTTGGGTCATTACATTTCCACAAGGAACCACAAAAACCTTTTCAACCCTCTATTCGTTTAGGAGGAAACCGCACATATTATAAAAACCTACAAGCCTGTTGTTATCCCTATTGTTATTGATGGATCTTCGAAGTATCTTTGAAAAAAAGGATTGATAATTAAAAAGAGAGGTGTGCTACAAACTATGGTTATTAAAAAACCATTTAAAAATTGACTACGAAAACGATTCATCGACGAATATCGTTGAACAAATTGAATACGCAATTGAACAGACACCTCTTTCTAAAAGTATTTCGGTTAGAAGATTACAAAAACATGAAGATGAACTCAACAAAAAAAGAGAGTTCTGGCAATCGTAATTTTTTTCTTTTATCAAATTCCTAACAATGTTTTTTGTATTGTTTATTGTCCAAAATTATGATTACAATTACGACGTGTTAAACATACATTCTTCCGTTGCTGAACATCAAAATTTCACAGTGGCCGCCGAGCACAGTTTTGTTACACAACCTACTTTGAGTATGCAAATACAAAAATTAAAGACAACGGATGTTCAATTTTCAATCGCATAAAAAACCCAATCGAACTTTAATCAGAAATTGGAAAAAAATAGGTAAACAAGCAAAATCATTGTGATGAAGCATCGAATCAATGGCGATATTGTACACCACCAAAAGGCTATGTAGGTGATTTAAATTGCTCTGAGTCCTACAGTTATGCACGTTATTACCGATGTTTCTTGTTTCGCAAAACTTCCACAAAAAAATTCCAAAAATGCAATTTGCAAATTGAAGAATTGACAACGGAAGAATTGTAAAAAAATTAAACGACGGAACCAGCGATGTCGCCATTGCCTGCAGACTGCCTTTGGACGAAGAACGTACATGAAAAACCTTTGTATTACGAACCTTGGTTGATACATTCCTGAAAACCCCCTCTATTCAAAGAAAAAGATATTTGTGTGGAGATTTAGAAGCAGACAATTTAGTGCGCTAGAAGACGGGCAATTGCCTCTTAAAGACGTAATTTTTAAATATTTTGCAATTCCGTGCACAAAAAAAAATAACAATCTTCCCGATTGGAAAGTGGTAGTTTTGATGTGATACCTTGAATAAAATTATCAAAAGAAGGAATGGGAATGACGCTCCTTCCCTATCTTCACACTTTGGATATTCCAGGGGCCGACACAAAATTTCTTAAGAATTTTCAAACCAGTCCCTGCCCGAGAGTTCATTTTGATTTACCACAAGTCGCAATTAAAAATGCAACTGATTGATTGAAGCCTTAAAAACAACCATCGATGGGATTGTACTTGGCGCCTATTTCATTTCAACGATTTTGAAATCATCAGCCCTCTTTATAAAAGCAAATAATAATAAGAGGCTGTCTGAAAAGCAGCTATATTTTTTGCATTTTTTTTAGTTATTTCTTAATTTTAAGAATGAGTAAGAAGTAGTTTTCAAGCCTATACAAGACCAGTTAAGTCTGTTGCCTCCAATTTTTGAGATTTAGTACCGGAGAATCATCCTGTCCGAATATACACACTATTATAGACCAGTTTAGATATTAACCACGCTTTTAGAAAAGCGACAAGGAGGATGCTCACCATCTACTATCAACCTCGCATGTTTACTCAAGTTTTATTTTGGCATTTACGCAATCTTATTCCTCAGAAAAAGAGAAAACAAGGCCCTTTATGAAACATCCATTTTATGTTGCTTAGTGGGCAACGTCAAACCAGACCATAATACGATAAACGATTTTAGAGTCAAACGTTTGCAAAAGCACTTAAAGAAAAATCTTTCACATTGTTGTTTTAATTGCAGGAAGAAGGTGTTGTTACGATTCCTAAAGATATTTTGTAGATGGCACCAAGATAGAAGCCAACGCCAACCGTTATACTTTTGTTGCGGGCGCAAATCAATAAAGACTGCAAGAGGTATCAAAAAACAATTAACGAATTATGGTCTTATGTTGAAAAGGTATATAAAGGACGAACCAAAAAACACCCATCAACCTTGACTTGAATCTTAGAGATCTAATAAATAGAAGCTCCCATAACACAATCAACGATGCCTGTACACGGAAAAGAAGTAGCAGCACGAAAGTAAAACAAAAACTCAATTATAGCCAAAAAAGAAATGGCCAGAGAACATGGCCAAGTACGACACAAAAGGAAGCCATTTTAAAAAAACGCGCAACAGTTACAGTAAAACCGATCCTGACGCTACTTATGCGTATGAAAGATGACCACATGCAAAACGGACAGCTTAAGCCAGGCTACAATGTTCAAGCCTCCACCAATACTCATTACCTTACCAATTACACACTAGCACAAACCACAGCAGACACAACTACATTAAAAGACCACTAGCAGACAGCCATATTGAAACTATAATGAAAACACAGAAACATAACCGCAGATGCAGGTATGGCAGTGAAGAAAAACTATAAGATAGAAGACAAAGAAATTACAGCTTACGTAAAATACAACTACTTCCATTAAAGAAAACAAAGACAAAAAACCAAAGGCAAAATAAAACCCCTTGATCCTGACCAATTGCATTATAACAAAGAGAGCGATACATATTTTTTTTTGTTACTGTCATGAAATCTGACAGACCCAAAAATTATATTTCATTTAAAAAGAAAAACCAAATATGGTTTGAAACAAGAGTGGATCGCTTACCAAGCACAAAACTGAAGGGTTGCCCACTAAGAAGTAGTTGTGTCATAAATCAAAGTATAATCGAATTATAGAACGTAATTACAATCTGATCCGATTAACGTCTAAGCCAAATCAATATCACCAGCCAAAAAGAATAGCCAAAAGAGAAAGCGCTTGGGATGTAGAGGCTGTTTTTGGCAAATATCAACAAAAAACAGGAACTTTAAACGCTTTAGGTTAAGAGGTCTGATAAGTAAAGTGGAACTAGGGCTATTGCAATGGCACATGAACCTTAACAAAAGTATAGTTTGGCTATATAAGGACGGATTTGTCTATAATTAAAAAGTCCTTTTTTAATTCAAAAAAAAAAAAAATCTAATTCGAAAAAACACAAAAAACGAAAATCGCCTAAAAATTCTTTTAGACGACCTTTTTTCAAGTTACAATCTTCAGACCGTAGTAAAGTTCTGGTTTGTTATTGACAAATTCTGTCAACCAAATCTAGTCTTTATTCTGATGGGTAACATGTTTTAACTGCTTTTTCACTCTTGTGTAAAAAAGTTCTGCATAAAAACTTTCCTTTTGTAGCACCGGTTTCGTTGTAATCAGTAAACTTTCTTGCACTTTATTCAAGATAATTTTTTTAATCTTCCCAATTAAGTAAAAAAGCTACTTTTAAAAATTTTTAAACACATATTTAACATATGTTTATGCACTTAATTTGTACAGTTTAGAAATTTTCCCTGCAATATCAATGGCAAATTTTGCATTCTCTCTTGGATGATGTAAAAGAGTACTTTCAGACTATACATCTTTGCATGAATCTACATCAACGCATCAAAATTGCAATGATTGTAGCTGTTATTTTTGCGATGTTTTCTGCGTTTGCGTCAGGAGTAATAATTTCCATAATAACAAGCTTCAATTAAATCTCCCACGTATGTGAAGTGTCTTTTTTAAATTTTTAAACAGAGTGCCATTTAGTATCTTTTTTTTAATTAATATTCTATTTATTCAGCAACAATTCTTCCAATTCAAGATGGAACAATAGTGTTGTATAAATTGCATTGGATTTTCCGACTCACAAACTTTTTCATTGCTCCCAAGTGGTATGGAAAGGAATATGAATTGCTTTTGCTCCTATTTTCAACAAAGGTAACACATCCGATTTTAAAGAATTGCCAACCATTAAAAATTCTGAAGAAGAAATTTCCAAGTGTTTTAAAATTTTCAAGTAATCCGATTCTTTTTTATCACTCATTACCTCGACATGGTGAAAATAATTCAACAAGCCCGATTTTTGAAGTTTTCGTTCTTGATCCAACAAATCACCTTTGGTTGCAACAATGAGTTTGTACTCTTTGCTTAATTTTATCAATGTTTCAGGAACCCCAGTCAACAACTCTATGGGTTTGTACAACATTTCTTTCCCTATGGCTATTATTTCCTGAATAATTTGAGGGTTCACTTGGTGATTTGACAAGGTCAAAGACAATTCAATCATCGATAAAATAAACCCCTTTACTCCATAACCATAATAAGGTAAATTTTCAATTTCTAGTCTGTACAGTTCTTGGTTTATTTTGTTTCAGTTTCGTAAATAGACAGCAATTTGGCTACTTTTTCTTCAGCCTCTCTAAAATAAGGTTCGTTTACCCAAAGGGTATCATCTGCATCAAATGCAATGACCTTTATTTTATGCCTGTCTATTTCCATAATGTATTTGCCAAAACTAAATCTTCCGGTGTATCTATTCCAATGACTTTAAACGGTGTTTCTACCATTTTTATTTTTTTACCATACTCCAAAAAACGAATTCCTTCTAATTTTTCTGTTGCTTCATTTTGTTGCATTGTCATTTTTGTAAAGGACAACAACGCTTCTTTCGAAAAGCATAAATACCAATATGTTTGAAATAATCGGTATCAATTTCTTTGTTTCGAGGATATGGAATCGGAGATCTTGAAAAATACAATACATGATTGTCTTTGTCCATCACTACTTTTACATTGTTTGGGTTTTCAATTTCTTCCCATGATTTCATTGGATGTACCAACGAAGCCAAATCTATTTGTGCAGCTGTATCTTCACGAAAAACCTGGATCAAGTCAGCCAAGGGTTCTTTTCTAGTAAAAGGCTCATCTCCTTGTACATTTACCACAATATCAGCATCAATCGTTCCGCCGCTTCTGCAATCCTATCGGAACCTGTTTCATGTGCTTTCAAACTCACAAATACTTTTCCTCCGTGTTTTTCGACTTCTTCTTTGATTTCTTTGCTATCCGTAATTACATAAACTTCATCAAACAAACCTGTATTTTGTGTTGCTTCATAGGTTCTTACAATTACTGATTTTCCCGCCAAATCTTTCATCAATTTTCCGGGAAAACGCGCTGCACCATACCGTGCAGGAATCATGGCAATAACTTTCATAAAATTCTTTTCTTAGTCTGTAAAGTTAAGACTTTTTACAGCTCAATTCACCTTTTCGTTAGTTTACTTTTTTCACCTTCTTCAAATGCAAATGGTTGATGGGATTGATTCCCAAACCTTTGATATTTTTATGCGCAAATCGCAATACGACATCGTAATACAAAGGTACTACAGGCGCTTCTTCTATCAAAATACTGTCCATTTTTTGATACATCAAATGCCGCTGTTTTGTATCCAAAATTTGAATGGACTTTTCATATAAATTGTCAAATTCTTTATTGCTAAAGTGTGTGTAATTTGGTCCGTTTGGTGAAAAATAGGCACTATGAAAAATAAACAAATAATTTTCAGCATCGGGATAATCAGCTATCCAACTTCCTCGATAAATACTTAGTTTTCCATTCACCTTTGCCTGTCGCAACGTCGATGCCGGCATCACGTCTATTTTTACAGTCAAACCTACTTTTTTCAATTCTCTTTGAATGTATTCACACAAATCGACATACTGGCTATCGGTAGCGATTGTAATTACAGGATGCTCATCCCCTGTTTCCTTTTTGTACAGATCTACCAATTCTTCTGCTTTTTCTGGCTGATAATCATACCCTTTAGCATGACAAAAGGATGGCAGCCCTTTCGGTATAAAACCATGTACAGCAGGTGTCCCTATACCGTTTCTCAAGTACAAAATCATTTTTCTACGATCGAAACCAAAATTAATCGCCTGTCGTATTTTTTTAGCATGCAAGGCTTTTTCTTCGGTATTTTCCAAACAAACACCTAAATATTCTGTATTCAAAAAAGGCCCTTTTACCAAATTTATTTTATCGGCATATCTAGGGTGTAATTTTCCTTCTTGTGTCAACAATTCGTCTTTATAAGAAACATCAATGCTATTCAAAAAATCCAAATTGCCTTGAATAAATTGTAAAAATTCACTTTGTTTGTCTGGTAAAAACGTAATGGCAACTGCCTCCATATAAGGCAAGGAATTCCCATTCACATCTTTTTCATAATACCGGGAGTTTTTTCGAAAAACCAACTTGGTATTCTCCACCCATAATTTAAACTCAAATGGCCCCGTACCAATAGGATTTGCACGAAATCCATCTCCGAAATAAACCACAGCTTCCTTGGGAACTACCGAGCAGTACTTCATACTCAACAAACTCAAAAATGGTGGGAAAGCTTGTTTCAATCGTATTTTAAAAACACCTGTCCCTTCTGCTTCAAAAGAAGCCACATTGTTCAATACCCACTTCCCAGGAGATGCCACCAGAGGGTCCAGCAAGCGGTTGAAGCTGTATTCAAAATCTTGGGCGGTAACGGCTCTGGTTTTTTTAGTTCCAAACAATTCATGTTCATGAAAAAACACATCAGACCGCAAATTAAATCGATAGTTCAACCCATCTTCAGAAACTGTCCATGTGGTAGCAATATCTGGTAAAACCTCCATTTTTTCATTCAACTGTACCAAACCATTGAACAATTGCGTAGTTGCCCAAATTGTCCTTATATCTTTCGAAAAAAGCAGGGTCTAAGGTTGTGATGTTTGCATGCTCATTGTAACGAAAAACTTGCCTATCCTTTTTTACAACCGCTTCCTTTGAGCAAGAAATACAAAACACTAGTATTCCTAAAAATATTTTTTCCGAGTTTTTAAACATAGTGCGAATATACTAAAAGTTGTTGGCTGTTGGTTGTTTGGGCATGGGGTATCAAGTATCGAGTATCGGGTTATGCGGTTATACAGTTTCAATTACACATTACACAATTCTTCATCTTTCATTCTTCATTTTTAATTGCCACCCTTTACACTTCAACAACTCAGTACCTCAGCTAACTCATCACCTCAACAACTCAACAACTCTCTTAATTTTTTCCTTCCTTCTTAAAAATATAAAACTTATTTTTGCAGTCGCGAATAGTACCCGTATGGAAACCCAAAAAAAAGTAGCATTTTACACACTCGGTTGTAAATTAAATTTTTCAGAAACATCAACCATTGCTCGTAATTTTACAAGTGAAGGCTTTGAAAGAGTTGCTTTTGAAGAAAAGGCAGATATTTATGTCATCAATACCTGTTCTGTAACCGATAATGCCGACAAACGTTTCAAAAGCATCGTAAAAAATGCTTTGAAAAAAAACGACAATGCTTTTTTAATTGCAGTGGGTTGTTATGCACAATTAAAGCCCGAAGAACTTGCCAAAGTAGATGGAGTTGATTTGGTATTGGGAGCCACCGAAAAATTCAAGGTTACCGATTATATCAACGACCTTTCCAAAAATAATTTGGGAGAAGTACATTCCTGCGAAATTTCAGAAGCCGATTTTTATGTAGGCTCCTACTCCATTGGAGATAGAACACGTGCCTTTTTAAAAGTACAAGACGGCTGTGATTACAAATGCACCTATTGTACCATTCCACTAGCGAGAGGAATTTCCAGAAGTGATACTTTGGAAAACGTTCTTAAAAATGCTCAAGAAATTTCTGCCCAAGGGATTCAAGAAATTGTACTAACAGGTGTCAATATTGGCGATTATGGAAAAGGTGAATTCGGCAATAAAAAACACGAACATACTTTTTACGAACTCGTACAAGCTTTGGACAAAGTAGAAGGTATCAAACGCTTGCGAATTTCATCCATAGAACCGAATCTTTTAAAAGATGAAACCATCGATTTTGTAGCAAACTCAAAAAGTTTTGTCCCGCATTTTCACATTCCACTACAAAGCGGAAGTGACGAATTGTTGAAATTGATGAAACGTCGTTATTTACGACAAGTCTATACCGATCGAGTGCAAAGCATCAAAGAAAAAATGCCCAATGCTTGTATCGGAGTCGATGTGATTGTTGGTTTCCCTGGAGAAACAGATGAACTGTTTTTAGAGACTTACAACTACCTAAACGAGTTAGACATCTCTTACCTACACGTTTTTACCTATTCAGAAAGACCCAATACGGAAGCGGTAAAAATGGCTCAAATTGTTCCATTGAAGGTACGACAAAAACGCAGTAAAATGTTGCGTGGACTCTCTGTCAAGAAAAGACGTGCCTTTTATGAAAGTCAACTTCACACCACACATACGGTTTTGTTCGAAAATGAAAACAAAGAAGGCTATATACAAGGTTTTACCGAAAACTATGTCAAAGTAAAAACCCCTTGGAACCCGGCATTGGTAAACACCACACACACCATTGAACTTACAAAAATTGACGAAGACGGACTGGTACGTTTTGACTGGGTAGCGCAAGCAATCACAAAGTAATGGGGTTCTTTTTTTGAAAGTTGCCAAACATTCCTCAACTTTGAACCTCTAAACCTCTGAATCTTTTGAGCTCAAACAAAAAACATCTTTATTTTGTTCCCGGAACAGCAGCCAATGCCAAAATTTTTGAACGCATTGCCTTGCCTTTTGAACATTTTGAAATGCATTTTTTAGAATGGCTCATTCCTACTTCCAAACATGAAAAAATAGAAGACTATGCCCAACGTATGTGTGCCTTGGTCAAACACACAAATCCTATTTTAGTAGGTGTTTCCTTTGGAGGAATTATGGTTCAAGAAATGAGCAAGCATATCCACTGTGAAAAAATTGTGCTCATTTCAAGCATCAAAAGCAACAACGAGATTTCCAAAAGGTTGCAATTTATAAGAGCAACCAAGTCCTATAAATTATTCCCTAGCAAATCCATTCCAAAAATTGAAAAACTACTCCTCCGCCTTTACGGAAAACGAGCGGCAAAGCAAATCAAAGCCTATCAGACTTATCTTTCAGTTAGAAATCCTTTGTATTTGAATTGGGCTATCAAACAAGCACTGTATTGGAAACAAAAACAACAGCTTCCAAACTGCCTCCACATCCACGGAGAAAAAGATCCTATTTTTCCAATAGAAAATATCCAAGACTGCATTCACATCAAAAATGGCTCTCATATCATGATTGTAACCAAGGCAAAAGAAATCAGCCGAATTTTAGTTAAAAAACTTTTATAAATAGTTATTTTTTGTAACTTTAAAATTGCTTGTAAAAACAAAATCAATTTATGAAAACCCCATTCAAAATATCTCTTTTAGTCACTTGCCTACTGGCTTGCTATATTTTTATCAATGCCACTTCAGAAAACAAAAAAAGAACAAGTGACACCTATGAAATCAAAGCACTTAAAATTCCGAATAACCTGAGCTTTGCAGGTGAAAAAATACCGTTACACAAAGAAGATATTCGAGAGCGTGTAGATCGTGAATTTTTGGTCAACACCTACTGGCAATCCAACGCCTTATTGCTTATAAAAAGATGTCACAAGTATTTTCCTGTTATTGAACCTATTTTAGAAAAAAACAACATTCCAAACGATTTCAAATATTTGGCAGTTATTGAAAGTGGCTTGCAAAACATCACTTCTCCAGCCGGTGCTAGAGGAATTTGGCAATTGATGAAAGATACTGCCAAAGAATGTGGACTGGAAGTAAATGACAATGTCGATGAACGCTACCATTTGGAAAAAGCCACCCAAGCTGCTTGTGATTATTTAAACCACTCGAAAGAATTGTTCGGCAGCTGGACGCTCGCTGCAGCAGCCTACAACGCGGGTAACACAGGAATTCTGAAACAATTGGAACGACAAAAAGTTTCTGATTATTACGACTTACTTTTAAGCGAAGAAACACAACGTTATTTGCCACGTATCATCGCTTTAAAAGAAATATTAACCCACAGCAACAGCTACGGTTTCTCTTTTGAAAAAGAAGATTTGTACGTACTTCCAAAAACAACAAATGTAAAAGTCGATACCGTAATTTCAAATATTGCGCTATTCGCACAAAAATTCAACACCAATTACAAGGAATTGAAATTGCACAACCCTTGGCTTCGCGAAAACAAACTGAACAACAAAACCAAACGCACCTATTTTATCAAAATACCGGAATAGCATAGTTTTTAGTTTTTAGTTTTTAGTTGAAATTAAAAAAATTTTCACGACTTGATAGTTGAAAGCTTGAAAAATTAGAACGTCACAAGTTTAAAAGAACTGCCATTAAAGGATTGTGTAATGTGTAATTGAAACTGTATAACCGCATAATTGAATAACCCGATACTCGATGCTCGATACTTGATACTCGATACTTGATACTTGATACCCGATACCTGATACTCAACACACTAAAATTCCACCGTTCTAACCGG
>JAMKCH010038713.1:0-14550 GCA_023653785.1 Ophioderma brevispina | reverse complement strand
GAGTCTTACTCTGTGATATACAAAATCCCGGGTACAACTATACCGTTTTCTGAATCAGTAGGTTAAACACATAATGTGGTAACTTTTCACAAGGGGCAGGGCCGACAGGTAACCCTATATTACCGTGTAAATCGCAGTTAGCCAACTCTGAAGTGTCCATTGCAATCCAAATTTCCCAAAAAAAAGATTAAAATTATACGTCAGAAGTGAGAATGGAACCCAGGACCTATGATTAAAAGACGAGCGCATATGACGCACGCCACGGAAACTCGAGCCCGGCAGAAGACGTTTTTGTAATACTTAAATAAACACATTAACGGAATAAAGCGCACATATGTGGCCCACCATTACAAAACCAGCAACACAGTCAAAGTGACTTATTCCTCATTTGATCAGAGCCAGTCAAGAAATATCCAAATCCCAGTTCATTCATCTTTAACAATAAAATCAAGTATAACTTAGTTGTCTTTATGTAGACTAATCCCACTAGCCAAGCCAAATGCTGTATACCACCTGCTTTTGCATCTCTGGAGGTATTCTTTACTTGAAGTCAACAAAGACTGGAATGCTAACAGTGGCATGTGCTTTATGTAGACAGTGTCGCCTGCTTGGTTGAGGTGAATTCTAAATAGCGAGGATAACAAATAAGGTCTTAAAAACTGATTGATTCTTATGTGTTGACTGGTATTCACAACAACCTTTTTGCAAAAAGGGGTTGCTTGTCACTGCGACTTGTTGCTGGGTTTGTAAAAGTGGTCACATATATCAGAATCTTCTTGATTGACGAGGTTACGTGGTCGGCCCCTAGCCGCTTCTTACTTTTAACATGATTGGATCAATTTAAAAATTGACCCTTGTGCAATCTTTGTCTTGGCCCCTCTGGCATAAGGGCACCATTTGCAGCACTTAAGAATCACGTTTTAGGGTCCCTGTCAGGCTGAGGCTGTCAACATATTTAATCACTCAAACCTTTTATACTTGAGATGTGCTACCAATGTCTGATAGATCCCGGGTTATTCCACATTACGACAAAAACGGCTTGCAGTCTGTGTTGTGTGGCCATTCTGATTCATTTGTTGTTTGACCAGGCTTGGCCTCCATCGTCTGACCTAGTGCTTTGGCGGATTGATTACGCCCTCATGTGATCACGTAAAACCACTTCTGCTGAATGTCATCCAATGATATCGCCAACTCTGAGCACAGGCAATTATTTATTGTTGAATTTTGCAGTGTCTTGTGTTTTCGTTCGTTCGCATGCATGCATGATAAGCTTATCGGTACTAATTGATACTTGTAGTTCAAAGTCCTTAATGGGGTCCAATGTTGATGACATTTTTAGGAATCGTCCAAATCATTGTTTCTTCCCTGTCTAATAAGGAAGAGTGCAATGATATGGATTGCAATGGCGCAGATGTAGATGGATTGGCGTCGGATATTACGGTAAACAATTAACAAGTCATTTTGGCACAAGTGTAGTGTAGTTTAGGACCCTAATGGTTTACTGGTTAAATACTACTTAAATCACCCCAAAATCGATCCACTCACCTTCAGGAAACCCTCTTCTATCCAATGGCTGCTTAAAACACATTTGTTTTTAAAATAGTCCTTAAATTGAAGGAAAATGTCAAAAAAAAAATCAATTTCGAGCTACCGATAAGCCGATAAACACTCCCGGTGAGGCTTGCACCGCGTAGTCTTGCGTGTGCGTATTCTATGCCAAAACACGCTGTTTACCCAATCGGAATGCCCCTTGGTTATCCATCTAACTTTTGGACCCAATCAGTGACTGGTTACCAGAAGTAGTTCGGCCATTTTAGAATGGCGTCTTCACTTTCGAACGAGTGCATTTTTACTCGGAAATTCTCTCCTTTTTCTACCAAATCCACTTCTTTTCAGTATTAACCCTGTTTTCTAGTAACGGAATATAATTTATCGATGTAGGTAAGTTTTATGATTTTGTTTACATTTTTGGTGTCTTTTCAGGGCAGAAATGTTGCCGATTTCGGGCGATTTTCAAAGTTGTTAACCTTGTCTGTTTTAACCCATAACGTTCCCTCATTTTTCAAGCCTCTTCCCAAAAAATTTACCTTGTTTGAAAGTGTTCACGGGAGCTATCTTATCTTGTCTGGTTGCTGTAGAATGATGGATTAGAAAGATTTCATCCCTATATAGGGTTAGGGTCCTAAACTACACTTTACCTCATTTTTATTTTTACTTTAGTTTTAGTTTGAACTTGAAGGGGACAGAGCTCGACAGGAGCATGGGAGGAGATTTTTTAGGTTGATTTCTCTCAATTGAACTGTCGGTGAGTGAACACCTACGAGAACTTCGATTTTGGCAATGCATTGGCAATTGGTTACAAGAAAACCAAAATCAGTGAAGCCAAAAGCACTCAAAATAATTACTTACAGTGAAGTGTCAAGAACAAAGCCCGGGGTTGGAAAATGTTATCACTCAAAGACCCGATATAATACTGTCCACTGAATCCTGGTAATGCCTCAATTACAACAATGAAATCTTTCCAGAGAACTTCACTGTACTGACTAGAGACATCTTTTGATGGTTTAACATATTCTGCATCTGCTTCTGCTTGGTTACAAGTTCAACACCCTGGGGAAAAATGAACAGGGAATTGGGGGGATGGTGTGTGTATAGATGGTGATGACTAAAAAGTGTGCTTTAGTTGCTCTTTGAAAACTTTAGGATCACTGATGGAAACAAGTGATTGTGGTAGTAAGTTCCACTCGGTGACTGTTCGTGGAATAAAGGCTTACTTAGTACAGGGAACCTTACGTCGTTTTTTTACATTGGTGGTCGGCACGTCGTAAAGGCCAATAATGCATTGAAAAGCCGTAGCAATCAAGCACTGTATAAAGTGTATCTGCCGCCGCAGTGCTGCGTCGGAAGTCAATTACACTAAGAAAAAATAACCCTAATGGCCGCAGTATTTAAATTATCATGCACCTACTTGTACTGTTATTTATCTACTGCAATCGTTTCTTCGAAGAAAATAAATATTAAGTCTGTATTTTGGAGATATTCTTGTCGGAATTCGTGCTACACGATTTGACTTATGTAATGTCGTTATACTTGAAATGAGGGTTGATTCGTCAATGTAAATGCAAAAGATGATAATAACAAACACCATTCCCTACCTTTAGCACCACCCCTGACTCGTCTGACATGCCCGAAATTTCAGTATGACTC
This sequence comes from Ophioderma brevispina, assembly GCA_023653785.1. NCBI lineage: Eukaryota > Metazoa > Echinodermata > Ophiuroidea > Amphilepidida > Ophiodermatidae > Ophioderma > Ophioderma brevispina. The sequence goes on along the minus strand of JAMKCH010038713.1, from coordinate 11,343 downwards.
CGTTGTACTAAGCTACTTATAGGTGTCTAAGGATGCACGGATGTTAAGAAAAGATTGACTATGGGTTTTGCGAGTGGGGCGTTGTACCGGGTGCAGCAGGTTTTTGACCGGGATGGCAAGGTCACCCTGGCAGGCTTTCTGGAAAACAACAAGTCTGTTGATCTTTCTCCTGGTGGTAAGAGTTTGCCAAATAAGGTCCTGCAGCATCTTTGAAACACTGCTCAGCTGGTCGTAATTAATACAAAGCGAGCAGCACGACGCTGTACTCCTTCCAGCTTTGTGATGAGTTGGGATGTGTAAGGGGTACCTACTACACCAGTTCGATAATCGTAACTAGAGGTCTTTACATACACATTTATGGCTGAATTTAAACATGGACTGGACCTAAAGTTACGAGATCTTCTTTTCGGACCAGCGTACAAACAAGAAATACCTATGTATTCATGGGACGAGCAATCAAATACACAGTGCTTGACTTTCACAGAAAATTGCTTTTGCTGTCAATGATACTTACAAGATCTTGAGAAATGCCGTCATGTACAGACACATTTGTTTTACCCGATTCCCGAGGATTATTTTTAAAAAAAAATGTTCTAAAATTTCAAGTTTCTACTGTTCCCGTCCAAACTCCCTGGATTTTATTCTGATGGCCAAGACAGCCATCCGGTAGGTAAGCAAAGAGGTCAGCTGAAATTAAAGACCCAAATAAATCGGGAAAGTCCGACGAACAGAGGTAGAGAGCATACTATATGAAGTGAGAGCTCATGATCGCGGTCGTACGTGGCGCATTATTATTCACGCTAAGTCAATGTCATACTAATAACTTAGGACCGCGTCGGTGTGGCGTATCATACAAAATCGTGTATGGGTATTTTTACCAATTTCTTTCGCAGGAAGCTGTAACCTACTTCCAGTCAAAGCGAGCGAATTAGGCATGCCGCAAAACGGACTTTGCCCAAGATCAAACGTTACGCATGCTCATGAGCAGAATGCGCTAGCTGCGACCGACTGCGACTGGAAGTATATCATGGGGTTTTAAAATGTTTACAAAATTGGGTCGCACATGTATGACCTTTCACTTGTCTCAGGTCACTTGGTTTTCCGGTTTGGACTTAGTCTGTTGAAGTGAAATTCTCGTCCTCTGAAAAGTGCATCAAATATGCATCTTTTAAGTTTATATTTCTTCCTGAAAACTACTTAAAACATTTAAGGGTTGTCTACAGATGTCTTACAGCCCAAAGTAAGTAACTTTGCTAAAACATGGACTCATTTAGGAATCGTTAAGTGAGCAAAATTGTTATAACATCGGTCCCGAGGTCTTTTGCATGACTGAGTTTGCCAGTCAAAATATGTTAGTTTTTTGGTTTTGGGTGACTAAAAGATAAGGCCAGTCAAGGCATGCTTAGCAGGACTGATACTACACTACAATACGAGTGAAGTGAAATATGCATTTTGTTATCTTTTGTAAAACCCTAAGGTTTATCTTGATATCCTTTTTTAAACAAGCTTCTATTACCTTTAGGCTTAGCTGACGCTACAATTAATATGGTTATGCTATTTATATTCGCAGAGATGCTAACACCTAATATTGAGGACAAAGTTTGCTGTGGATGACAAAATCTTCAAGAACGATTTTTTGGGATTTTTCAGGAGCGTTGGTGGAGCTCAACTGCACACGCGACTGCACACACACAAATTGATGGTTGCAGTGGAATAAAACCTACGATGATAAATAATATTCAATGATTGCAAATGGCTGCTGGGACTGGAATAACTTTAGTACGTTGGAAGAATTAAAGTTTATATTTGAAATGTAAGAATCAATAGGCTTGTTCAATGTCTTGGGTTCCCCTGACTTAATATACCCATTACCTGGAGGTACAAAAATTACTAATTTTGCACATAATTCGTTCCAAGTATGCAAGCCATTTTTCAAATGGTTAACCATCAATATTACTTTAGCACAGTAGTGATTAAGGCATTGCAATACATTTACGCAATTATCGCTCATAAAAAAATGCAAGTTTGTTTTGCACAAAACTTGGTGATGGGTGTAGGCAAGTGCCAAGCTCTAATATCAACTGTAGGAAACATGATACACTTAAACTGGACTAAAACAAGCCCCTTTTAAAAATCATAACAAAATAATATAAATCCCATCATGCTCATTGCTCATATAAAAAGATAAGGAACTAAATAACTGAAATCGGGGATAAGTTTTTGGGTTACATGCAAAGAGGTTCTATAAAGATAGAGAGGCAAAACGTTACGTAATCTTTAGAAATTCACCGTCTCGCATGTTTTGCCGACCACAAAGAAAACATAGAGTACCAACAATAGAAAGCAATGGCTGCCTCCGCTTCTTCCACATAAAAAAAAAAAAAAAAAAAAAGAGCGTTGGTGGAGCTCAACTGCACACCGCGACTGCACACACACAAATTGATGGTTGCAGTGGAATAAAACCTACGATGATAAAATTAATATTCCATTATTGCAAATGGCATGCTGGGCCTGGGAATGAGAATAATTTTAGTCTTTTGGGAAGAATTTAAAGTTTTATATTTGAAAATGTAATAATTTAAATATGCTTGTTTCAATTGTCTTGGGTTCCCCTGACTTAATATACCCATTACCTGGAGGTACAAAAAACTTACTAATTTTGACATCAGATTTCTTTCTCAAGTATGCCAGCCATTTTTTAAAATGGTTAACCATCAATATTACTTTAGCACAGTAGTGATTAAGGCATTGCAATACATTTACGCAATTATCGCTCATAAAAAAATGCAAGTTTGTTTTGCACAAAACTTGGTGATGGGTGTAGGCAAGTGCCAAGCTCTAATATCAACTGTAGGAAACATGATACACTTAAACTGGACTAAAACAAGCCCCTTTTAAAAATCATAACAAAATAATATAAATCCCATCATGCTCATATAAAAAGATAAGGAACTAAATAACTGAAATCGGGGATAAGTTTTTGGGTTACATGTATATCCACTTTTAGGGAAAGATTTTAAGTATGAAATGTGTCAGCATTCTATGTGCAGTGGGATGTGGTAATCTGTTCCTTCCTCTCCAAAAGTATGGAAGGAAACAGGAAATGTTACTTGAAGGTGGACATATACTTGCCACCAGTTAATGTTTTGCATCATTATGATTAGGAAAGGATTTCTACCACAAGTTGAAAGTAGCATTTCCTGGGGGAAAACATTTTTTGTGGTCTGTGCTCAGGTCTAGCTCATTCCTTACCCACAAATAAATGGGGAAGGATAGCTTTTTTGCAATGCATTTGTGATTTTTGGAAGGATTTTAAGTTGTGAGTACTTGTAGATAGTATTCCCTTCTCCAAGAAACCGCAAGAGTTCCATATATGGCCCCCTCCCTACAAATTCTGCAACCTAATCCTGTGGTTTATTTCTTGTTTTTGACCACCACAACATCTCCACGGCGAGTCTCTCTCTCACTAACCTCAAAGGGCAGCTATTGTTTTTTTTATCTCTTTTGGATTTAGAATTTTTCCCTCTGACCTGAAAAAGTAATGAAAATTTTGTACATTTCAAAAGAAGCAGGAGCAAGATTCAAACCCGAGACAACTGTATCATGAGGTTAGCTACTTATTAACCACACGATCAGGGAGAATTGGTGTGGTTTGCAATATCTAATCACTCAATAAAATGAATAGCTCCACTATGAAATGGTTGCCACAACTTATGCTCCATGAGCATAAGTGATGGTTAAAATCTCTCGCTTGCAGTTCATTCCGTCAAGATTGCAGAATTCTTAGGGGAGGGGCCATGGCCGTATGGGACTCTTTCTCTAGAAGAAACTATTGGGAAGGGACATTTCAAACATTTAAGTTAAAAGTAACAGCAAAAAAGGTCAAGAGTTGAGTCAAATACTTCAAATCACATCTTCCGTACCTTACTATAATTAATAATTATTATGTGTCAAATATGTGTGTCATTTTAATTTATCTAACCCATTTGAACAGGCAAATGTTGGGTTGCAGCTATTATAAAAAGTTGAGGGTGAATTTTTGGAAATAATTTGTTCAGGTGAAAGCACCAGGGAATAATTTAGGCTTTCCAGAAGAATAGACACCCATGGCAAAAACAGCTCCGACTTACTCTGTAGATTGACTTTGTGATTGCATTATGGACATAATAACATCTACAGGGGTGGATCCAGGATTTGAAAAATGTCAAAATTACCAGGGGCTGAAGGCTGAAAATTGTCCAAAATGGGCTGATTTTGCAAGATTTTGCAGAATTACCGGAAGGCGTGTGCTCCCTCCCTAGATCCGCGCCTGATCTATGCAAACACCCATGCATGTCCAATGCAAATGTGGCCTTGTGCACTAACTTATGGGCTTACTGAATAATACACATATTACACAGGCAAGCTAATCAAAAATAGCCAGAAAATAGCTTTTGAAATTGTTGACTTTATCTTAGTGCTTGTACAAACTTTTTCACAACATTGTAATGCACAGTGCCACTGCTTAATGCCAAGGGAAATTGATTCTTAGTTTCCTGTTGGAAAACACATCAGATTTGCTGCTGTGGCAAATATTTCATTATTTTGTGCAATATAATTGTTTTTTTTCTTAGAGAAATTGGCTAATAACAATTTTCAGTTCTAAAATATTCAAGCATCCCTTCCTGTTCATTTTTAAGCAGTTTCCTAGGGAGGGGTGTCACAGTATACCATAAATAATGAATTTCATGCAGATTTTTATCTTGCTTGTCATCGTAATTGGTGCAAAAATGTTCAAACTGATTTTTAAACTTTTGACTAAATAATCCTGCAAATACTCCTGTTTTGTAAATTAGGCACTTGCAAAAACTTTATTTATGTATAGGGAAACAAAGAATCAACTTCCATTGCCTAATTAACCTTGCAACATGTAGGTAACTTGGTAAATACTAACCAGGACCTGGTGCATCAAGAACTAACAGAGAATATCACAGGTCTAAACCTATGCCTTTTTATAATTGTGTTCATGTCATTCATTTCAGAATTGATCAAAGACTACGTGACCCTGAGAAAGCCCAACACTCTGGCAGGATCTGGCGGTGTGTTGAGGAAAGGTGTTCATGGGTTACCACTGAAGGGATGGTTCTGATAGATACAATATCAAGATCAATTTCACTCCAACAGTTCCTCATTGTAACATTTGGTTTGCAACATTAATAGGTACAGTTTCATATGATTTGTGTGTGGACTGTCTGTCAATGTATACCCACGGGGTTTAACACAAAGGTCATGGTGTAGGGACCCAAAGAAGTTTTGAGGATACAATTTCTTTAAAATTGCCACTTGATAGTTGTAGAATCTACTGAGAAAAATTTCCAATGTTTATTGTATCGTACAAACAAGTAGAAAAGTTTTGAACTTGCCAGATGTCCCACTGAGAGCTAGTATGCTTGGCTTTGTTCTGTCATGCACTTTGAAGAAAAAAGTGCAGGGCTGTAGGCAGGATTTATTGGGGGGGGGGTGCGGGACTTTGGCAAAAGTGGACCTTTCTTTCGAAAAAGTGGACCTTTTATGGTAAAAATTGGACCTAACCCCCTAAAATGGTCCTTTTGGGACTTTGTGAAAATTTTATCCACCAAAAAAGTGGACTTTCTTGTAAAAAATTCTCTAAATTTTGGACCTTTTTATCAACAAAAATTAAGCAAAAAAGTGGACCTTTTCCACTTTTGTGGAATTTTTTTTTGGGGGGGAGCAGTAGCACCCCCACACCCCCCTGCGTACGGGCCTGAGGGTGCATATAACCAAACTGTTTGTGTAAGTAAAACTCAGATATTCTCTATTTCTAACATATTTGTTTTTATTTTCAGGACTAGGTGAGCGTAAAACTTGAAAGAAGTTTACCAGAGAAAACATAAGGTAAATATAGTTTGGCTTTGAGTTAAAAGTATAAGTGATGTTGGACACAGTAAGTTAAAGTTTACTGCTAGTACGACCAGCCATTTCATTGCGTAAGCCAACAGAACCCATTTTTCTAAAACTTGATTTATGGCCATTCAGACTGAAGTGATTCGGCGAGTGGAAGGAGCAGAGGGGCTAATTTTTTATTATACCAATTAAGAAGGTTGGCAATGCTTATTTTCATATTTTGTATTTTGTTGACCTTGGATAGGGATAGGTTGGATATTACGAATATGTTTTCTAACAAATGTGAATTCTTACTGAAATTGGTTGATGTTTGATTTTGACGGTGGCATATTGTAATAAAGGACACATGCAAAGGAGGATGAAAGTAAGACAGTGAGTGGGGGGACAGGTCCATGGTAGTCTTTTATTAGGTGAATACTGGCCCATTATTCCCATATTTTAAAAAAAAAAAAAAAAAAAAATTAACATGGTATCAATGGTGGGTTGTTTGGGATCATTAACAGGTACAAGTGCCTATCAAGATGTCATATTGCTTCTAAAAAGAGTTGACACCAATTGATGCAGTACGGTGGTTCAATTTTGTTATTGTTGCTCTATTCACAAAGTATTTTTGGCATTAACAGGAACTAATGTTATACTTAAATGGGGATTGGCCCAATTAAGGAATCTTGATAGATTGCCTTCACTCCAAAACCCATCTGTAAAGTTTCGTTCCGATCTTTACAATCCCTTTTTGAAGCGAGAGCTAAAAAACGTGATTTTGTAAGCCCCATAAAGTACGTGTAAAATTAAATATTGGTCGCCCAAAATGGGGCACATTTCGCTATTAACTTCCAAACCAAACATACTTTGGCTCTAGATTTCACAGGGTAAATGAGAAAACATAGTAGCTTGCTTATGATAAACAAAATGTTGACCACGTCCGGTAAAATCTGGGGTTATGGGGAACCGAGGCTATTAAGTGGTCTTGTGCTGGCAATCAGACATCCCATACACCAGTGCTAAGATCAGCAAGTCAAATACAAAGGTGCGTTCTTTTGATGTCAATCAGACATCCAATACATCGTGCTTAGATCAGAAAGTTCAAGTACAAAGGTGTCTTGTTGCTTGACAATCAGACAACTCCAATACTCAGTGCTCAGATCAGCAGTCACGTACCCAAAGTGGTCTTGTTGCTGTCAATCAGACATCCCATACATCAGTGCTAGTATCAGCAAGTCAAATACCCAAGTGGTCTTGTTGCTGACAATCGGACATCCCATACATCAGTGCTAGTATCAGGCAAGGTCAAATACAAAGGTGGTCTTGTTGCTGACAATCAGACATCCCATACACCAGTGCTAAGATCAGCAAGTCAAGTACAAACCCAGGTGGTCTTGTTGCTGACAATCTGACATCCCATACATCAGTGCTAGGATCAGCAAGTCAAGTTACAAAGGTGGTATTGTTGATGTCAAATCAGACTCCCATACATCAGTGTTACTAAGATCAGCAAGTCCAAGTACAAGGTGGTCTTGTGTGACAATCAGACATCCCTAATCAGGCTAGTATCAGCAATCAAATCCAAAGGGGTCTGTGGCTGACAATCTGACATCCCATACATCAGTGCTAAGATCAAGCAAGTCAAGTAACAAAGGTGGTCTTGTTGCTGACAATCTGACATCCCATACATCAGTGCTAATATCAGCAAGTCAAGTACAAAGGTGTCTTGTTGTGGCACAATCAGACATCCCATACATCCAGTGTACAGACAGCAAGTCAAGGACAAGGGGGATGGTCTTGTCCTGAAAATCAGACATCCCTACATACAGTGCTAAGATCAGCAAGTCAAACAAAGGTGTTTTTGTCTTGTTGCTGCCAATCAGACATCCCATACATCCAGTGCTAGTATCAGCAAGTCAAGTACAAAAGGTGGTCTTGTTGTGCAACAGACATCCCATACACCAGTGCTAAGATCAGCAAGTCAAATACAAAGGTGGTATTGTTGCTGACAATCAGACATCCCATACATCAGTGCTAGTATCAGCACCAAGTCAAGTACAAAGTGGTCTTGTTCCTGACAATCGGACATCCCATACATCAGTGCTAATATCAGCAAGTCAAGTACAAAGGTGGTCTGTTGATACAATCTGACATCCCATACATCAGTGCTAATATCAGCAAGTCAAGTACAAAGGTGGTCTTGTTCCTGACAATCAGACATCCCATACATCATGCTAAGATCAAGCAAGTCAAGGACAAAGGTGGTTTCTGTGCTGACAATCAGACATCCCATACATCAAGTGCTAGTATCAGCAAGTCAAGTACAAAGGTGGTATGTTGCGGGCAATCAGTCTCCCCATACACCAGTGCTAAGATCAGCAAGTCAAATACAAAAGGTGGTTCTTGTTGCTGACAATCTGACATCCCATACATCAGTGCTACGATCAGCAAGTCAAGTCAAAGGTGGTCTTGTTCCTGGACAATCAGAAATCCCATACATCAGTGCTAATATCAGCAAGTCAAGTACAAAGGTGGTCTTGTGCTGACAATCAGACATCCCATACACCAGTGCTAAGATCAGCAAGTCAAGTACAAAGTTGGTCTTGTTAATGGACAAATCAGACATCCCATGACAGCAATGCAAGATCAGCAGTCAAGACAAAGGTGGTCTTGGTGCTGACAATCAGACATCCCATACATCAGTGCTAATATCAGCAAGTCAAGTACAACGGTGGTTTGTTGCTGGCAATCAAGATATTGCCAATCATCAGTGCTAAGATCAGCAAGTCAAATACAAAGTGGTCTGGTTGCTGACAATCAGACATCACATAACATTCAGTGCTAAGTCAGCAAGTCAAGTACAAAAGGTGGTCTTGTCCTGACAATCAGACATCCCATACTCAGTGCAAGATCGAAAGTCAAGTACAAAGGTGGTCTTTTGCTGACAATCTGACATCCCATACATCAGTGCTAATATCAGCAAGTCAAGTACAAAGGTGGTCTTGTTCCTGACAATCATGACAATCCCATACATCATGCTAAGATCACAAGTCAAGATACAAAAGTGGTCTTGTTGCTGACAATCTGACATCCCATACATCAGTGCTAGTATCAGCAGTCAAGTACAAAGGTGGTCTTGTTGCTGGCAATCAGATATCCCCATACATCAGTGGAGATAAGCAGGTCAATACAAAGGTTGGTCGTGTTGCTGACAATCAGAAATCCAATACATCAGTGATAAGAATCAGCAAGTCAAGGTACAAAGGTGGTCTTGTTCCTGACAATCGGACATCCCATACATCAGTGCAAGATCAGCAAGTCAAGTACAAAGGTGGTATTGTTCCTGACAATCAGACATCCCATAAATCAGTGCTAAGATCGCAAGTCAAGTAAAAAGTGGTCTTGTGCTGACAATCAGACATCCCATACACTCAGGGCTAAGATCAGCAAGTCAAGTACAAAGGTGGTCTTGGTTGCTGACAATCGGACATCCCATTAGTGCTCCTGGGTCAAACAGTTTTCTTGTAGCATCAAATGACACTACGCCAGAACGTCGGATGATTGGTGCATCTGGCAATGTGTCAATGCCAAAAAGTTTACAAAAGGTTTGATGGCTTTGTGCACATCTAGTAATAAAAACCCAATGGCTTAATTACCCTCACCCTTAAATCTAGGGAATGAACCAAATATGTTCAGGAAATGTAGTAAATAAAACATGTTCTTGCGTGTTGGGTCACAAAGGCCTCTTAAGTACGAATTGAGCAATAAGGTTATTTTGAAGTGTCATCAGTCTGAATTGAGCATAAGGTTCAGTGGTCTGAAGGGTCATTAGTCCCAATTGAACATGCATTATTGGGCCAGAGGGTCTTTATCCGAATTAGGGTCATTAGTCCAACCTCATGGCTAAATTCCGAACTAAATGCACAGCCCTTTGTAGAACCAATGAATTCCCTCTTGCCTCAATTTTGGAACTAATGACCCTTTGGCCAATGAACCTTATGTTGGTACTGGAACAACAAACAGGAACAAATAAGTGTTCTAGTGTCTACAAGCAAAGAGGTTCTATATAGATAGATAGCCAAAACGTTCGTATTTAGAAATTCACTGTCTCGCATTTTTGCCGACCCCAAAGAAACATAGAGTACCAACAATAGAAGCAATGGCTGCCTCCGCTTACTGTGGGTGCCGCTTAACGCTTTGCATATACACTAAGCTGTAGTTGATACAAATTATGTATGTGTTAGAGGTTGGCCAGTTTATATATGTACCTGGATTCTTGTGCTCAGATACTCTTTTTTTCTCATAAAATGCAAAAATGCCACGCTTAGGTAGGGCAAAGATGTAGTCATTGAGGCGGTTTTATTTAAATCAAGACGACGATGTTCATTTCATTCGTTGGTGTGGCCATGGGTAGGACAAAAGTTACCACCCACTAGCACCCAACATCTGGATATTTTGGCGATTGTTTGTAATCGAAATTTGACTTATGTGGTGTATACACGCACCCAAACTAATAATTATTCCGTTGCAATATTCTAAATGTCAGCGCCCAGCACGGACGACTGGTTTTGAATGCGTTTCATTCAAACCCTTTCACCCCCTTGGTCCAAGTATGACACACTAATTCCATTTTTTTATTTCCAATCCAGAATAGACTATGGGACATGTCCTTCTATGTTGTTTTGTGTCCCCATCGAGGGGCAAGGGAAACCAAGTGTAAATCCATAATAAATTTATAAATCATATCACCGTCGGTTCCCGCAAATAAAACTGGGCACATTTCAGTTGGAAAGAATAAAATGTCACTCTTCAATTTAATTTCCCCCAGTATCAGTGACCATAGATACACTATACTTTTTCGCAAACATGGAGCTAAAAGATAATTCATTCCCCTTACCGACCTATGTGGTATAGAAAAACACTCTTCAGATTCCTTTGTCATCTGGGAGTGAAGGCCATTGTTATATTGGTCTCGCAGTTGAAGAGATTCAGGTGTTACCGATTTAGACAAGTATGTTTAATGACGTAAACACACATACTTATCCTTATCCTCATTTCACATATAATGTAATCTTAACTTCTATAGTGCGTGTTCATTAACTTTGACCATATTTTTCATCATTTATTCGAAAAGGAAGAAAAGACAAACAAGACATCATGAACAGAATGTTGCTGGGCAGGCATTGACTTAACAACTTTGTTCAGAATTAAATCCGTAACTTCTTGCGTAACGTACATTTCTATTCAATTTAACACGTTTTCAGATTAAAACTTTAGGTCACGCCTATATTATAATGTCAACGTGGTTAGTATGGTGAACGAGGACGGGTAATTTGTTACTCAACACGAATCGTTGGTTAGGTTGATAAAACCTGACTATAACAATGGCTCCCGCATACGGGCCATTGTATATTTTTAGTTTAATGGGTTTGCTGAAGTACATATCATATCCAACTG
>JAMKCH010038712.1:0-15157 GCA_023653785.1 Ophioderma brevispina | reverse complement strand
TGACACCATTAAGACACGGGAAGGGAAACATGGGGTCCTCATGTGTCTGTAGTACAAGGTGTGAAAAGAATATGTACAGTAATTACATTAAGACACTGGATGCATCATTGTCCAAGTACAGAAGAAAATAGTTTAGACAATGGAGTTTGTTATACATTGCGAGTAAAAAGAATAGACACTATTGATTATTTTTTATCAAAGAACTACTCGAGCTTGATAAGAATTTTTACATATTTGAAACCAGCATGTTCTTCTGCTCCTTAGAAAAAAGAACCACCCAAATTCATCATTCCTAACCATTGTTATGCCTGTTCTGCTGTTCTGCCGAAAGAACCCATTTATCCCGCTGTCCCCGGAATGCTAATGCTTTGAATATGCGTGATACCTGGGTCATTGAAAGGTAAATGAGATTTAAACCTGCGAGTTTTCAAAAACAGATCAGCATGGTCTGCTCAAAATCCATAATAAAATAACAATATCTGAAGGTATATTCAAAACTCCCTTGGCATCTTGGTGGAATGTATTAATATCCTGGCCCTCCATATCCAGAATGTACAACAACTTTTATAGTTGAAAACTATACTTTCTTTGCGATCCATTCTCCCCGTTGAGGTTCACTCAGAGACATCTTTGCTTGCAGTTGCCCCAAGCAAACCATACACCTTGCTGCCACCGTTATTATAGCAATGGTCAGGAATTTTTTTTGACTATGGAACCATCAGGAACCAACAACATGAAGCATCAGGAAGAAAGACTGCAGTGCCATGTCCCAAGGTAACATTGCTCAAGTGAGACAAACTCCGAGAATGAACCCAAGAATCAGCTCCAGTTCCTTGGACACTGGATAATGAGTTCTTTCGGCAGAACAGGCATAACAATGGTTTGGAATGATGAATTTCGTGGTTCTTTTTTTCTAATTAGCGGAAGACATGCTTGTTTCGAATATGTAAACTTATCAGCCTCAATTTATTTTTTTTGATAAAACAATTTATCCATCACATTCCTATTCTTTTTTGGACTCACACACTGTAGTAAGTGCATTTCAAATTCATAAGTGCCTGTGATAACAAGTACAATGCATGAGATACAAAGGAATGATCCACCAAAAATGTTTTACAATGAACTAGTCTGTAAAAAATATACGATACTAAAGTGAGAATTTCAGATATTTCAGCGTCAAATGAAGATAAAAAACAAATTCTACACTCAACACCCGAACAACAAAGTTGTGTTGAGCCATAGTTGAAACTAATCAACGGACCAGGTCATCCCTTCACTAAGTCACTGGCATTAAGCAAGTTGTAGACCCAAAATGACTAAATAGGCTCCGATATCAACATCAGTGAAGGATCTGTAAATGAATTTGTTGTCAACACTTTAATGACAAGCATGTGTGATCTTTGATGTTAATGTTATTGGCTATACTGGCACACATTGGTCAGACCTTATAAAAAACAAACACACACATGCAAAAGCACACACAAATACACATGCAAAACGTTTATACACATACTTCTGGAGGACATCAAAATACCACCTACATATATAAATAAATGCAACATTGGATAACTTCCTGACGATCATTGTTCAAATATTTCTTCTGTGTCAAGTTATCAGTTAAATCAAACCTGTCCACATGGGACACACCACACACATCCTCCACACACATACACACGTACACACACCACTTGTACGCGCACACACACCCTGTATGCACACACACAACCCGTACACGCACACACACCACCCATACGTGCACACACACATACGCGCACACACACACCACCCGTACGCACATGCACACACACACACACAATTTACATGCACACTTGCTCTCTTCACAGTTGTATGCACAGCATTTTTTCTCATTAAAGAGCTTTTCACTGCTCTTGTGGAGAAAAGGGTGAGACTTATTATGCATTAACACCTTCAATGAATGACTTCAACGAGGACGGTGACCACCAACTTTATCACGATTACAGCAATATTGGCCTTTACAATGTAGTCATTTGTATAACAAATACAGACCACACTAATAGTATGATTCAGTCAGGCTAATCCCAATTATGATCCTGGATACAAATTAAGGTAGTAATGGACTCCCACACAATTACCTTGAATGCCAAAATCATGAAATACCACATCAAGTGTACAGGATCACAAACTCCATCATATTTTAGCCCAGATTCACAAAACTTAATACACAGCAAAGAAACAAAAGATTCTATATAATCCAGTAATTTCAGTTACATTTTGTCTTAAGAGTATTTCACTCTTGGAGCAAACTTCTCAGAAGTGAAATTCTGAAGAATGAAATCTGGACTGAAGGTCAAGTGAGAACAGAAATTGTAGAATGACTCAAGTTCCCTCTTAGATTATTTTTTAATGATAGGTTCAGCAGTATTTCTTTCACTTTCGATATGGAGAGCATGTATGTGTGTGTTTGTGTGCATGTACATGCATGTGCTGCTGTGCACACACACAAGATGTATCACAGTAAAGAACTCGTCTATAAAAGCAACAATCGGTATTAAAAAAAATACACTTTAAAAACATTTCTCACAGATATTTTTGTGAAGACAGGATTCGGACTCTTTCAAATTGCAACACAATAATAGATTTGACCCATGTTCACTGTTCTGACCCACTTCTGCTACAAGCACATATCACTTTTGGGCTTTGCTTTAATGGTCTGTGTGTATGTGTGCACCGTTCACTCTTTGCCAAGTTCACCCTATTATAGGAGAGTCTCAAATTGGTAGCAACTTAAATGAATGCATTTGCACAACAGTTTGAATACAGGGGCGTTCCCAGACCATTTTTAATGGGGGAGGGGGTGTTGCCGACAAAACTCCCCCATTTGCCAACACATTTTCAAAAATTTTCCAGCTCACTGCATTTGCCATATAAACATGGGTATACCCGGTGAGTGCAGGGAGCCAGAAAATTATTGAAATTGTATTGGGGTGGGTGGGGGTGGGGGGGGGGGGTTTTTTTTTTTTTTTTTTTTTTACAAAATTGAAAAACTGTTCAGTTACATTGCATATTAACCCTGACATGTCACGGGTCGCTCCTGACAAGACGTCCCACCAGCAATAGAAAGCAATACAGAAGTATCTCCTGAAGTCTCACCGGCAATTAGGCGCAATGTGCTTTGTGTTGCCAGTGGGCTGTTTTCCCTCCAGCAAAAAAAACAGTGTTGAAGTCCCACCAGCAATAGGCAGCAATTGGTCTCCTGTCCAACCAGCAACTACATGCAGTTGCTTTTTGGCCATCTCTTGAGGACAAAGCGTCACAGTGGCAACGCAAAGCAAATGGCTTTAATATTCAAATTACTCCCGGGTTCAGAAAATTGACGTTGACACAGATGCCAAATTGGAAGGTCCAACGTACATTTGACATTTGGGAGAACCCAGAAGCACTTTGGCAAAATAGTGCAAAATACCTGTCAAACTAAGGGGACATCTTACAGCTGTTTGAAAGTCTCATTATGACAAAAACAAAATGAAACCAAAAAATATCAATGGCGACACACTTTTGACAACTGATCTTGATTATTTATTCCACTGACTACATCCTGTGTAAATTTTACGAAATTTCATGCAAATGTGAATTTTCTTAAAAATCTAGTTTTACACGTCTTTCTATGGAAAATGGGCATATAGATGGCGCTATAACATAAAAATCGTGACCTTTGTAGGCCTAATATGGCAAGATTCCCGCAATGGATTTTTCTGATTTTTGCAGAGGTAATAGCTCTTGCATGTCCCTACTTATACCAGTTGTCAAAATTGTGTTGCAACTGCTTAAAATTGTTCTAAAAATAAAAGAGACAATTTGCACGGGGTCAAACAGCTGTGGTCTCACTAGCAATATGTTTGATGAGTTAAACATGCCTTCAGCATATACATGCGCATCCCAATTAGGTGGTACTGCAAGTAGTCCAAGGCTACTCTGACTAAACACTCCATGACCATGTTCGGCAAGTCGTGTTTGTGTCAGAAACACCCCGCTTGTCATTATACACGATATCGCATGTAGTATGTAGCTGGTGCACAAGCTATGTGTACAAAGTCTGAAGTTGCTCCAACTAGAGTAGTCTAGACACTTCATGTTGGGTAGGTCGCCTATACTGCAAGTAAAGAAGCTTGATCTACAAATAGGTTTGGTATTGGATATTATGACAGGGCCTGAACTGCAGTAGCATCACTATTACTATGGTAGTAACTCGTCGTTTAGGATTCAAATAATGCAGCCAAGTAAAAACATGTTTCCAAGAGATTTTAAAACTCATTGCAAAGCAGGGCAACTTGATTATTTACTTGAATTTACAGTTTGGTGGGGGTGGCAAATTTGGCAGTCTAAGTACTGTACTACTATATAGTCACCGCAGAAGAATCGTGACCAGTGTGATAGTCTTAGATACCTTCCGCGTGTATTGGGCTGTACTTGGTTAGGCCGAAACCTGCGCTAGGAGTGGGAGGCCAATATTTCAAAATCTGAACAGATGAGATGCGACATAAGTGTCTGACGTTTTTGCTGGTTCCGCTCCTCTTGTTCAATATTTCAAAGACTTACAAGGTTTCTGGAAACCAGCAAACACCTTCAGCCCAATTTGGGGGCAGCGCCGCAGTGTGCTTGTTATGGTATATGTATTCAAAGTGTCTCGTGTCCGAACGCAGATTTTAACTTGAAAAATGGTTTAGAACTAAAACTGAAGTCATTGACTTTATGCAGGAGATTTGTAAGTATGCTGTCATGTGCATATAGTGTAAAATGTGGGGCAATTTGGTTTCAGAAAATGTGAAATATGACACCGCATGAGAAATGAGGGGCGGAGCACTCCCAATTACAGTATACATTGTACACATTAGGCCGAAACAGTCGCCAGGAAAAACCAAAAATTCAAAAATACGACCGTGAGGCTTGCAGAACTCTACGTCGCTTTGATCGTTGTCTGTACCTACCTACCTACAACGCTACGTACCCAAGTGTATTGAAAAAAAAATGGGATGGGTGGGCAGGGAATCAGATGCGGAATAAGCAAATCCAGAATCAGTACAAAAAGAGCACTTATTGAAAATCTTTACTTTTGAAGTAGTCTTAAATTATATTATATAATATGCATGTTGTTTCCTTGACTGATTTTCCATTCATGGTTAAATCTGATGATTTTGAAATGGTGACTTCTTAACCGTACAAAATCCCAATTTAAACATATCAGTTGCCCTTGCACCAATGCCTCTGGACTGTTTCCAGTTATTTCTTTAGAATGGGCACGAGCACGCTTATTTTCGCCGATTACCAATAAATATACACGGCTGGTAGTGGGAGACAACTGTGTTAAGAAGCTATTATTTGTTTCAATTTTCGGTCATTTTGTGCCCTTTTAGGTTCAACATTTGATGGATATAAGCATGAGCTATGGACCGTTTATTTTTAAATTGAGCTTGTAGGGATGCTAAGACAAAGTTCATATGCATGGATTTCATATCATAGAGCACTGTATACCAAAATTCTTGACTTTGTGGCATATATGGTGGACAGTGTATCCCGGTTTTATGAATGAACTGGTTCTCTGGCTTTGTAGAGTAGATAACAGGGGCTATCATAGCGGAAAATGCCAGAGCAATCTCGGGCTACCTACCGCGTACATAAAGCGTTCAGCATAAGACAACGTACGTGCTTGCCCCAGTGCTTGCGTCTTATTTACAGAGCTGCGTAAATACGCCCATACATTACCGCGTTGCTACGTACGTACGTACCAAGACAGTGTTCCACGCTGGCCACAATTTTGAATTTATTTACGGGAACCATGGCAACTGTACTAGTCATGCTATAGTAGCTGTCACAAAAGAACGGCCCTCGCTTCTCAAAATGGGACGTATCGTGCGTACAAACACGGAAGTGCGGCCATGCGGGTCCAATTTTTGAATCAGGTCATATTAGTGATCAACGCTCACCTCAGAAAACTATATGTATGCCAACGAGGGCAAAGCCCGAGGGTGAGCAATGATCTAATTGACGAAAGTTTTAGTTTAAATTTACTCACTATTTCATATCCCTACAGCTGCATTGAACTCTTATGCACATTTTAGCACAAGTAGCAAATTATGTCTGTCTGCTTGTCTGGTGAAAGAAAGTCTTCCCATGTACAACCGTATGGCACTATAAATTCCCGTCAGCTGAACAGTCTCACATCACAAGGTCAGGAAGTTAGAGGGTACGCTTGTTCCCTGCGACTTTGGTTCTCTCACCACTTCACAGCTGACATAGTCCGAGCCATGAAGCAAGCCCGAGCACATGAACACCAGCGTAGTTACCGTCCACAGCGTTTGTTGATTCCGCTCTGGAAGACTTTTAGGGCTTTTCGAAGGCAAAATTTGTTGGATTTTGAATGAAGAGGAAAAAATCTGTGATTAGGGTTAATATTCAGACTCAGGATAGTCTCCAGGTATTTATAGAATTCCGTTTCGAGGGCAAAATTGGGGAATGGGGGGATAGGGGATCGTGTTGCTGGCGGGAATTGGTTTACCTGCAGCCTATTCAATTGTACGGTAATGAAATATTAAAGCATTTGAATACACTTTTTCCCACCCTTCGACTGCGTGCTCGGGTCTGGTTCTGAACGGACTAGGTCATATGCCATAACAACGTGCTAATCAGAGTGGGCTGATTGCATGTTCAACTTCCGAGCAAGTTGCGTAAAGAGTAAAATAGGCCCCGCCCATCAATGCCCATATCACTCTTAGCTGATCGCGAGCGTACACGCGCACCAGTCAAGAGAGGGCCGTTCTTTTGTGACAGCTAAGTACTACAATAGTCGTTGACTACGAAATTACTGATCGTGCCCTCGTAAAAGGAACTTCTACAGTGATGACGTTTTTTATTTTTGGGCGTACTCGCATCACGGTAGAAGCACTCCGTATACAATAACGTGTATCAGGGTAATGAATAGGCTCCGAAGAAAAAGTTTCGCAAATATTCGGAGCTAATAAAATTGTTTCATATTATCCTCGCTCGTAAAACCCGGCACCGCTTACCTGAGGTCTTATCATAATAGATGCATAAAACTCATAATTAGTAATTCTGAATACAAAATTCCCTAAGGGAAATCCTTCCATATATTTGTATAGTTTCCATCCACAACAGTTACGACAGCGGCAATGCTAGCGCCATTACTCACATTGAAGCAATGTTTTGGGTGTTGGTACGATTTATATTTGTTTATTTCTAAGCCTGTTTTGCAACACTGGATGATTTGTATTATAAGGACTTTAGCAACAATTTGGGTGAGTAATTTTATCTGAGTTTTATTGCGAATCATTAATCTGCTGCTTCACGTAAAACCTAAAATAGAGAGGCTTCATAACGTAACGTCATTACATTGTTTGCTCGTATATTTGGGTTGCATTGCAAAACTGATCATCCGGGGAATCTAGCTCGTTCACGTAGCGTTGCACGTCGTCCGAACCTACCTCCTCTTTTTAATCAAGATGGTAGCTTTAGTAGGGTGCGTAGCGAAAAAGCCATAGCAACTTGGGCTTGCCTAGTCGGGCATACCCCACTGTCCCTTCTTCGAATTTGGATTGGACCTATACTGGTACAGTGGGGCTACATTCATGTAAATTTGAGGATTTGGGCGCTTGTGGCACAAGGGCGCTTGTTGCACAATAGCGCCCTTGGTTGAACTGCCATTTTATTTAAGCAGACTCTGGCACAAAAGTGATGAAGATACGTGGTTCTAATGTAATCCATCCATTTCTTGAAGGAAAAAATTTTGATTCCTGTTAAAAATCCAGAATTAATTCTCCCGCTAATGATACATAATTTCCACTTCCTGGCAGGACGGGCCCGGGTTCACCAATATAAATGACATAGTGCGTAAAATCGGAAATGCGCAATAAAGGAAATTGCACTCCAGAATTGTATATGAATTTCGCCCAACTGGCAATAGAGCAAGTAGTAAAGCATGTGAAGTAATAACCAGCCAGTTACAGAAAATACCGCGATAAATCGACAAAATAAATCGAGTTGGGAAAGCAATAGCCAGGATCGGGCATACCACCCCGCCGTTATTCCGTAGCGGGCACGTGTCCCTAACCTACCTCAAACAACGTACGCACGGAGGTCTAGTGAAAAAAAAAGGCCGGGTGGTGCGCAGCGGGTCCGAGCGGAATACCAAATTCAGAATCATACAAAAAACAGCACTTACGAAAATATTTAACCTTGATGTTGTTTAAATTATATTTATATTATAGGCACGTTGTTTTCTTGACTGATTTTCCAAATCATGATAAAATGATTATTTTGAAACGGTGTTTCTTAAACCGTTAAAAATCCCAATTTAAACATAGCAGTCGCCCCACTAGATTAGTGAGTCGCCCCTGGATTGTTCCCGGTTTATTTTCTGTGAATAGGCACGAGCACGCTTATTTCGATGATTACCAATAATTACGAACAACGTGTGAGACGACTGTTTAGCTAATTAATTTGTTCAAGTTTTCGTGCTTTAGGGTCAACGTTTCACGGAGTAAGCATGAGCTGTGCACCGTTGTATTTTTAAAATTGAGCTAGTAGGGATGCTAAGACATCAAGTTTTCATTAGGGACGGATTTCGTGTCATAAAGGACTTTAAGTCTACCAAAATTCTGGACTTGGTGCACTGGGACCCCGGTGTTTGAATGAACTATAGCTCGTTCCGTAGCTTTGCACATCGTCTGTTGTACCACATCTAACCAACGCTACGCATGGAGTCTATCACTGATCTCTTACACACTGGATAGGCTTGTCTCCACGCGATTGGATGGCTATACCCAAAAAACATTTCATCGTGCACAGGTTTCTATGGGGGATGAGTATACACGATGCTTTTATAAAGACTTCATGGTCAATATCTGAAAAACAAATATCAAGCGTTTGCATTTGCATGGAGTATGTGGCCCGTTTGACTGAAATTAAAAGGTGAGTAGAAGTAAACCAAATGATTCTAAGCAATTTTGCGACCGATAGTGATGATACTGGTGGGTTACATGGGTACACGTCATAGCCTATAGGCCTACCACTGTACATAATACTGTATGCACTTGCATGCCACTGTACGAGACTAGTGCCCTGTTTCTCTAAATGCTGACTCCATGAGAATACTGGTAGGCCCTATGGACGCGAATACCTGTAGTTCACTATAAATTGTATTTTGGAGGGTCATATTACGCGGGGGGGGGGTGTGGGTGGAGGATTTTGAGGGGGAACCCGAAAAAAATTTTTGTAAGGAGAGTGGGGAACGTGAAATTTTTCATCACTAGAGAGAGGGAACATGATTTTAAATGGGGAAATCAGCATGATTAACGGGGGAGTGTGAAATTTTTGAACGGAAGCGAGGGGGACGCGAACTTTTTTTTGCCGACAAAAAAAACAAAGGTTGAAATCCTCCATTCCCCCTGGCATAAATAAGGACCGCATTCCCTTAAATTCATGAGTCTTTTCGCTGGATCCATGTAAAAATGGATCACAATTAGGCCATATATGGAGCGCTTGTGATTTTTACCTTTATCACAAAACAGTGTCACTAGACTAGCTTTATAAATCCCAAGGTCAGGACCAAAATTTCAGTTTTCTTGTCCAATTTGTTAATTTTTAAGGTGATTCAACAATGATTTTAATCCGAGGGCAGGGGGGGGGGGGCGTTGTTGTTGGGTGCCATGTGTAATTCCAGGATTTCTGAAATGACCCCTAAGGCTAACAAGACCCATTTTCAGTGAAAATAAACCCTAACGTATCTAACAGAGCCCGTTTTGGTGAAATTATACTAGTTTCGAGGTTTTTTTTTTAATAAGGCCCAATTTGCAGTAAAATTATACCCCTTGCGGGACCTGTTCTCAATACGTGACTAAAAACCTTTAAAATAGCCACTATACCAAAAAATTACATTTGCTATATTGCAAGAAAACTTAAGGAAAAATTAACACACTTCGGGGTTTGTGGCTGATAGGTTTAGGTTACATTTTACTATGTTATCATTGAAACCAGTCACAATCAACAACTGAATTTGATCCCCTAGAACTCATGTGAATTGATACCCAAGAGGTTGGCCCACATTTGCAGCTATTGTCGCTTCTTTTTTGCGAGCATTGGTTCCCCACCCAAAATTCAAGAACCCCCTGGAATGTTACTCCAACATATCTTAAGTAATATGTTTTTAAATAGAAGTGCATGCCCCCAAATATCTCTTAAAGCCTGTATAAAGAGATCCGAGGTCATATCCAGAAAGAAAAGGAATGCATAACTCTGTCTACCGGAGCCATTTTTTGTAAACAACATTTTCTTGGGGGGGGGGGTACCACCCCCTATGATTTACTTTTTGACACATCCGAATCCGATAAATTTGGTACCACAAGCTAGAAATTAGATTTGCGTTTCCTTCTTTCCATGGTATCAAAAATAAGTACCAACATTCCCAATATGATGTAATAAGTTAAGGAAAGAGTGGAAAATACATGATATAGGGTGGAAAAATTATATTTTCAATTTTACTCAAAAAACATTTAAGGATTTTTTAAAACATTTTGAATCATATATTGTTCGAACACACCCGCCCATACTCGAAGAAAATCAAACCAATAATTGACAACCTTGACATTACGCGCAATTAATCGACTACCTAATTCTGTCCCTTTTCCGTAGTTTCCCTATTACTTTGTACGTGCACGATCGCTTCTTGGGTTAGAGCAAAAGGGCCGCCGTGCAATTTCCGGTTTACTCACGTTCGAGCGGCGACATGGCTATCCAGTGTGTAGGAGATCAGTGGAGGTTTGAAGAAGCCGGGGTGGGTGCGCAGGGGTCCGTGCGGAATAAGCAAATTTAGAATCAAGTACAAAAAACAGCACTTATGGTCAGGTTTTTTAACCCTGGGACCCAATTTGTGTTGTTACTTTTTATGTTGCATGTGCATTTGAAGAGTATGGGCCCTTTTTACATTTAAACTTATGAAGCTAAAAAGTTTAATCTAAACTTTTATAAAAATATATATTTTCTGGAAAGCCTATGGACAAGGATTCTTAAAAGTGCATAATATCAAGTAAATATTCAGGGTGAAACAAACATAAACATGCTATAAAAATTGCTAGTTTAACTGTTTCCCCTCTACAGTACACATCAAGCAATATAAGGATAAATGTGATACATTGTAATGTAGCTAGCTCAATACCCAAACAAACATACCAAAATTAAGTTTCTTATTAATTTCTATCATATATACAGGGTGGTCAAAAAAACGCATAGGGTTTTTATGTTTTCAAACTGCTTAATGCAAATGCAAATCTAATAAAGGGAAAGAGGTTAAATTTTGACTGGATAAACACATTGTGATATTATTTATGTCACTTCCAAATAATTATCACATATTTACCTGTAATGTACACGTTTGAACAGACAGGGTATGTGAAATGGACTGTCCAAATGATGAAATATCTAAAGTACCAAAATGTCCTACAAGCACATGTGATTTTCCCCTATGATTTACCAAAGGTTATTGGTGTTGATGTTCTTGTTGTTTCCAACATTACCTGCAACAAGTGAACAGGGTGCTTATAAATAAATGTACACATAACTGATCAGAAGTACTATACAAGATACAGACCCATATACAACTAATTTTCATTGAATTGTACAACATCAATGTAGCCTAATCTTTGATGAAGTCAAGATATTGGCAGACCTGAAAACACCCATAGAGTGACCTATTGGTAAATCAGTAATATTACTTAGTTTTTATCCTACTAGCAATACAGGGATGATTAAAATGCCGGATTTAATGTAGAAGAGCATCACTTAAAACCACATGTTAATACACCTGTACAGCAAATAACTTGGGATTTCCCCAATACGCAAGAGGATTTAACAGGTTATATGGTCATCTAACCACAAAGTCAGTCATGAACTTCTTCTTGTCCAAAGACAGGAGCAACATGCTTTCAAAGACAAGGCTATTTGTACTACACGACATTTGCACTTCCTGTTTGAATGTGGATTTAGCATCGTTTTAACCTCAGAATTTAACATTTTAGTGACATTTAAAGTAATGTTGCTAATTATAATTAAGGGACTAACTAACTAAATGTGAATAATTAGTCCTAAATTCAATCTTCTCTTAAAAAGTGAACCTGTAGGGCCTATTTACTTTTTTACGAATGAAACTTTAAACCATTGCAGTCAAACAGTTTGCGCAGTTCACAAGTGGTCGGATCTGTATTAACTCAGTAATTATGATTAATTGACCATTGTTAAAGAGCAAAATGGACTTGATTACACAAATTGCAAAGTTGTGTTGAAAAAAGAAGGAATGCTTATTAAGTAGTATTTACTTGCATGATTTTACGGCAAATACGTACCATGTATTGTGAGATACTCCTCCTCCTCCTCTACTGCTAACACATACTCCTCTAACACATCCCCACCCCGACTAATTATGCTTAACGAACTGTGCAATTAGCTGAGATAAAACACAATTTGATTTTTTTGATTATAGTTAAAGCTTAATAATAAGCTTCAAATAAGCCCAAGATTAAATCTGTCCTACACAAGAATGTAAAATACTGCACACAAAGTTGTAGGATGGGGTGGAAATGCAACAACCCCACCATTTATTGGGCCAGGTTAAAAAAACATGACCTTTTAACCTGTAAATTGAAAATCTTTACCGTTTATGAGTACCTAAATTATATTTATATTAGAGGCACGTTGTTTTCTTGACTGATTTTCCATCAATGGATAAAATCTGATTTTTTGAAACGGAGGTGATTTTCTTAACCGTTAAAACTCCCAATTTAAACATAGCAGTCGCCCAACTAGATCAATTGAGTCGCTCCTGGATTGTTCACAGTTGATTTTCTTAGAAGAGGCCACGAGCACGATTATTTCGATGATTACAATAAATTACGAACATACACCCTGGATAAAGTCATGGAAAGTGGGAGACGACTGGTTTAGCTTCAATTTTCGGTCACTTATGCCTATTTTAGGGCCAACATTTAAACGGAATGTAAGCATGAGCTGTGCACCGGTTGATTTTTAAAATTGAAGGTAGTAGGGATGTGCTAGACATCAAAGTTTTCATATATGCATGGATTTTGTGTCATGAGATGTAAGTATACCAAAATTTTTTAATTGTTGGTTTGTGGCACGGTGGAGGCCGTTGTTTTTGCGAAACTAACGCTTGGCTCTATGGGAGAGGACGTCCTTTTTTAGAAGAACAGAAGTAGGGCTCTCGTAGCGGAAAAGGCCAGAGCAACCCGTGGCAAAACGAAAGGAACTACCGCTCTGGCTTAGGGAGAGGAGAAAGTAGGGGCTCTCGTAGCGGAAAAAAGACCAAAGCAATCCTCGGGCTAGCCTAGTCAACGGAGTCATATGAAATTTCGGGCATGTCAGACGAGTCATTAACATTATCAATCTTTTGCATTGCACATTTACGAATCACACTGTAATTCGTCCGACCACCAAGTCAAAAAGCGTAAAGGTTCCCTGTCCTAGGCAGTTCAGGTGAAAATAAGTGTCTGGCATCCGTGGAATTAAAATGTATGTATGTGAAAGAGAGACCTCTTCAGCAACTCAGACACTCGCAAGTTTTGAAATCGGACAACCTCCGTTGCAAGTTATTTATTTCATTTTTTTGTACTGTACTAAAGTCATCAAGTCTTTTATTTTCTTTATTTTGCCATGGCACCGTGGTACGTATCGTGTGTATAACACAAAAATATGTACAGAATCCAATCTTAACGATACAATGTATACAAGTTTGATTTTTTGAGGGATTGTCCTGATATATGTACCTAAAGATTACATTGATATTTGCAAGCATTTCACTCGCCATTACCAACGTAATTTTAAAAAAAAATCTTGGGGAGGGAAAAAATGTTTAAATTTGGTGTTTTTCATGAAAGGAAAACAACTATCTTAATATAGATGTACTTTAAGAGAAACTACACAATCATTCTGACTTTTCTCTTAATACACTCACAGAATTTTGCAGTCTATTTGATAGTCTTACTTTACCCTAATTAGCATATTTTGACCAAAAATGAGCAAAACTTGTATTTTTTTAAATCACAATACAAAATATCTGAAAATTTCAGGATTTTTTCTATAAGCATAAACAAACATAATTATGAACCAAATGAGCCCAATAATGCTCCCTTAAATTGACCTAATGAACATATTTTAACCAAAAATGTGCAAAATTTAAGAGTTTTATTTTCTTGCATTTTGTGAGAAGTTTACAAGCTATCGGTCTGAAATTTTCTTGGTTTCCCCTTCAAGCCTTTACCAACACAAATATGAAGAGAGGGGTTGTATCAAATGTGGCATAGGCCTAATTTGCATATTGTGGCAAAAAGTGGGCATAATTTGAGATTTTTCATGAAATTTTGCATTTTGTGGGAAGTTTACAAGCTATCAATCTGTAGTTTTCATTGTGTTCTTCAAACCTGTACAAACAGAACTTTGTACACAATGATTTGAAAATATATTTCATGACCTAATTTACATATTTTTGTCAAAATGAGCAAAATGTATATAAGGCTGTTAAGACCCCCGTTTTCAGCATCATTGTCCACCAAAGACTCCATATTTTTAAAGGTTTACCACTCTCACCCAAAGACCCCTATTTTTTTTGGGGGGGGGGGAAAGAGAATTTTGAAAATCTTCACCCAAATAACCCTAGTTTTTGAAAAATGACATTTTTTGATAATTTAGCAAATCTGTCGTCCAAATAACCCCATTTATGGGCAATTTGGCTGTCTCTCACCCAAAGACCTCTATTTTTTACATGTCACCAAATGCCTCTGGGTCTGAGATCGCTAGCCTTAAACCCCTAAGAATTTTATATTGGAGTGCCATCCCCCCTCCCCCCTCGTGAAAATATTTTAAAATTAACTAAGGGCGGGGGTCATTATTTACGCCAGGGGAAATGGAGGAATTGAGGGGAATGCGAAGAAAATTGTAAGCCAGAGAGTGGAATATGATTTTTTTCATCAAGAAGCGAGGAGGAACAATGAACTTTCAAGGGGAATGTAGATTTTTTAACGGAAGCGACGGGTGAATGCGACATTTTTCGCCGAAAGAATTGAAATCCTGCATTCCCCTGGTGTAAATAATGACCGTT